>SKCR01029621.1:0-101892 GCA_019454045.1 Zanthoxylum bungeanum | reverse complement strand
CGACTTTCATGACTAAAGAAGTAGTTGCCTCAATACGAGACTCATCATCGGGCTGATATGCAAAAATACAATGCCTACAGCAGTTCCAAAACATAAGTGCCAACGGCCAAAACAGCAACACGTGTCACATTTCCAACGTAGAGATCAATCTCTCATGAGGCCAGTCTCCTGCTAATCTGCAGATCCTGCACATCAGTACATATGTGAGTACCACAACCAGAATCAAAAATCCAATTTTAAAAACTAGTAGTACACATGTTTATTTCTATAACAAACATACCTGAAGCCGGAGCCTTGCTCCGCTTTGATTTCCTTCATATGCGCCTTGTACTCGCGCAGTCATGCTTCCAGTGACCCCGTTTCCCGCACTGCAGACGTACATCTTGGGATTTATCCTTAGGCTTCACAGAACCCGTTGACGATTTGGCATTGCCCTTCTTTTATGCTTCTTCTTCTTTACACCTCTAGTCGCCTGGGCCAAGCCTCGGAGTCTGAGATGTTGAAGCGAAGTGCGCCTCGCTCTTCTTACCCTTTAGAAGCTCTTTTTCAGTATGGATATAACTCTCCAAGAGTATCATCTGGTTCATCATATTGTAGTCATGATGAACCCACTCCAAGTGTCGAGGAGAGACTGTTAAGATCAAATCTATCGAAGTCTCAGCCTTGAAGACAATGCCCATCTGTGCCAGCTGATCGATGTCGCAATCATCTGTGACACATGATGCTCAAAAACGTACCCTCTAACATGCGAGCACGAAAGAGCTTCTTCTGTAACTCATATCTTGCGATCTAAGATTAGATCGATGAAGATCATGCAACTTCCCCAACATGTTATAGGGATCCATCCTGATCTGTCGACGGAATTGTTAGTCATATTAGCAAGCATAATGGACTGAGTAGTAGAGTTATCATCGCTATGTATGAGTCTTCCAAAGATCTAGCTCAAGCTACTGTTCTTGCCCGGGCTAGGCCCAAGAGGTCTATCCATAGTAGGAGTAACTTCTCGGATCCCATGACAATCCTGAGATTCATCTCCCAGTCAGAAATTTTGTGCCATGAGATATTCTCGACCAGGATAATACTCTGTGGGGGCTGATTTTGGTCGAGGTCCACAATCGAGATTTATCAAATTGTAGGGCCTGAGCGAATCCTGCAAAATAAGTAGAGCAAAAAAGGTGCTTACTGCCCACCGGTGTGGTGGAGGCCGTATGCTCTCCGACGCTCAAGTTAGCTTAAGTAATAATCAATGAAAAGTATATAGATCAAGGTTTGTCCGATACCTCAACCTTGATTTTGAGCCGTGAGGGCGATGTGTATGTTGTTTTTTCTCTCTTCAGGGGTCCTCCTCCTTTCTTCTTTTATAGGTCTCCTTGGTATGGTCTCCCAAATCTTACCGTTGGAGTCGTCATTAATGAGAATTTAATTCAGGTGTTTTATGTTCGAAAACTGACAATCTTCTCCTCTTCCCGAAACTGTCGACTTCATGGCGGTATTTACGAATTTAGATCTTCTCTTGATTTCTGTAACGGGTGTCTGTTAAACGGGCTCGGATCCTCATATGTGAACCCAGTTTGCTAATGGGCTTCTGGTCTTTGTAATGTCGTTTTTGCCCCTGGGGTCAATTTTGGCCCAAACAGTTTGTCCCCTACTCTCTAAGCCTGGAAATTCTAGGCTTGGAGAGTACTTGGCATGTTGTACGGATCCAGTGGATGGTTTTGGACGATCCAATCGGATTGTGGTTGGGAATAGACTTATTAAATGTCGTGTAGTGCTGATATGCGTCGTGGCGTTTATTTGACTCGATGAAATAGTCAGGAGATAATCCTCAGTTGATTGAACTATGAAGTTTTTAAGGGTGTAATTTCACTCGACTGTCGTATGGGGCGAGTGAACATCACAACTCCGACTTGACTCGACAAGAGTCATTTGGGGGATGTCCCCTGTCGACTGAACCGGAAGGTGGTTCAGGAATGATTTCACTCGACATTGTCGTATGGGGCGAGTGAACATCACAACTCTGATTTGACTCGACAAGAGTCATCTGGGGGATGTCCCCTGTCGACTGAAACGGAAGGTGGTTCAGGAATGATTTCACTCGACATTGTCGTATGGGGCGATGGGCGAGTGAACATCACAACTCTGATTTGACTCGACAAGAGTCATCTGGGGGATGTCCCCTGTCGACTGAACCGGAAGGTGGTTCAGGAATGATTTCACTCGACATTGTCGTATGGGGCGAGTGAACATCACAACTCTGATTTGACTCGACAAGAGTCATCTGGGGGATGTCCCCTGTCGACTGAACCGGAAGGGGTTCAGGAATGATTTCACTCGACATTGTCGTATGGGGCGAGTGAACATCACAACTCTGACTTGACTCGACAAGAGTCATCTGGGGGATGTCCCCTGTCGACTGAACCGGAAGGTGGTTCAGGAATGATTTCACTCGACATTGTCGTATGGGGCGAGTGAACATCACAACTCTGATTTGACTCGACAAGAGTCATCTGGGGGATGTCCCCTGTCGACTGAACCGGAAGGTGGTTCAGGAATGATTTCACTCGACATTGTCGTATGGGGCGAGTGAACATCACAACTCTGACTTGACTCGACAAGAGTCATCTGGGGGATGTCCCCTGTCGACTGAACTGGAAGGTGGTTCAGGAATGATTTCACTCGACATTGTCGTATGGGGCGAGTGAAAATCACAACTCTGACTTGACTCGACAAGAGTCATCTGGGGGATGTCCCCTGTCGACTGAACCGGAAGGTGGTTCAGGAATGATTTCACTCGACATTGTCGTATGGGGCGAGTGAACATCACAACTCTGATTTGACTCGACAAGAGTCATCTGGGGGATGTCCCCTGTCGACTGAACCGGAAGGTGGTTCAGGAATGATTTCACTCGACATTGTCGTATGGGGCGAGTGAACATCACAACTCTGACTTGACTCGACAAGAGTCATCTGGGGGATGTCCCCTGTCGACTGAACCGGAAGGTGGTTCAGGAATGATTTCACTCGACATTGTCGTATGGGCGAGTGAACATCACAACTCTGACTTGACTCGACAAGAGTCATCTGGGGGATGTCCCCGGTCGACGTTTTTAATGCCTTAATTTTTTGATCTAGTTTGTTTTCTGTCCCTAACTGAAACCCTAGCGCGGGTATCGAGGGGTTTTTGGCGGGAATTTTGGCGCCAAATCAAATGGACGTGTATAAAAAGGGTGTGGGTGATTCATTTCTCCTCATTTGGAAGTCGAGTAAGGAGAGCTCTCAATTGTTCCTCAAGGTATTCTTCGTTAACTTCCTCTTGTTCTTCAATTTCTTTAAGCACTCGTAGCAATTATTCAAGCTGTTCTTAGGAAAATTGGCTGTTTGATCTTTGGGCTAGTGAGATTAATTTAAGAATTGTGTTTGTGGGTTTTGATCCTTAAGAGGTAGGTTTCTTGGGAGTTTGAGTGTTTATATGCTTATTGTTTGGAGAATGTCGAGTGAAGAGTCTTTAGGCAGCTTAGGCGCCAAGATAGATAGTTATGTCGAATCATCGAGTGAGACCGAGGAGGATGTAGCGTATAAAAACTGGTCGTACGAGAAATTGATTGAGAGTGGAGTAGTTACCCTGGCCATGTCTCCTCGGGAGACTCTTACTGAGGCCATACCACTAAGAACTTTGCCTGCTATAGAGGAGCCGAGTGACATCCCTTGCACCAGTGAGCCGACCAACTTATTGTCCAGAAATCCTGCTAGTCGAATGACCGGGGCAATGCTGAGGGAACTGAGCTGTATGTATAGATTCCCAGATTCTCTAGAACTACGGGTACCTTCGTCGACTGAAAGAATCGACTACAAGGTCCCGGGGTGGATGGGTTTTTACATTCGTCCATTTCAGGCGGGATTGAGGTTTCCTATCCCGAGACTGGTCTGGGAAGTGTTAAACCACTTCGAAATTGCTCCGTCTCAATTGATGCCTAACGCGTTGAGGATCCTTCTGTCGATTGAATGTTTAGCCTTCGAGTTGGGTGTGCTCTTCGAGGTGAATGATGTTCTAGAAACATATTATTTAAAGGAACATTTGAAGGAGAAAGAGAGATATACTATGATTGTTCGACAAAGAAAGAAGCATCTTGTAATTGGATTGCCGACTAATGATAGGGGAAATTGGCAGTCCTATTATTTCTTCGCAAAGGGTGAGGGTATATTTGGTTTGAATGGCGCTGGTCGAATCCCAGAGTTTTGGTGTTTGTCGAGTGAGTGGCTTTTTTTTTTTTTTTTTTTTACAAGTTGTAAGTTGTGACTGTGTATCGTGTTTTCTTCGATTTAACGAGGGTTTGTCGTTTGCAGATCCCCTCCAAAATAGATCGTTCATCTCAACCGTGCGTTCTACATCAAATGTTGAGGCAATTCTATCTCTGTCGGACAACGTAAGAAATTGTAAGGCTATCTTAGAGGAGAAGAGACTAAGGGCGACTCCTTTGTGGAAGGAAATTTACCAGCGTGAAGGTAAAGTTCTGGCCCTTTCTAACGACGTTTTGGCCGTGATTAACTGTAGGTGGTCGATTCAAAATTTGTATGGCGTGAATGAAAAATATCGAGAGCCCTTAAAAATTAAGGAATTTTCATGCGCAGCGGAGATGATGTCTGGTCCCTTCACAGTGGCTTCGCTCGACGAAATGAAGAGTCGAAAGAAGTCAAGGAAATCGAAAAAGAGAGAGCTAGATGTTGAAAAAGAAGCTGTCGTTCAACCTCGGGAGGTTATTTCAAGTGGGGGTGTCTCAGGAAAAATGAAGTCGGCAGATATTATTTCAACGGGGAAGAAAAGAAAAATTGCCGTCGAGGCGGAGACTGATGAGGATTCTGACACCATAATCTTGAAAGTTCCAAAAGAGTCGACCGCAATTTCTGATCCTTCAAGCATCGACTCGTTCGTTGAGGGACTTCTACTCCAAGGAGATGAAGTGAGATTGGCACAAATTGGACCGGCGGAGGCCATGAAGAAAGCCATCGCACTAAACTACCAAGTGAGTATCTTTAACATTATTAATTCTTTTCTCTTTTTTTTTTATATTGAATGACGTTATGATTTGAGTGCTTTAGGCTCTGGAGTGTAGCTTGTTTTTGCGGAAGAATGCTGAGTCCAATCAGAGGAGGGTGAAGGAGCTGGAGAAGACTCTATCATTGGTAAAGAAGGAGTCGTCTGATTTGAAATCTGGATTGCTTGCTTCGCAAAGAAAGGAAAAAGTTCTTGAAAGGGAGCTGAAGGAAGTGAAGGCAACTTTGAAGTTGGAAAAAGAAACTGCTGAAATGTCAATTGAAGGTTACAAAACGGGTTTCGAGAATTTAAAGAAGGAAAACGAGTTACTACTAGAGCAAATGGAGGATATCGCCATTGAATCTATGATGAAGAATAGATATGATTTGATGAAAGAATATATTGCTGGAAAAAATGCTGGATGGAAGCCCGAGAAATGGATTGGCGAATACGAAAGGCGTGTCGCTGGTATCTCTTCGTCGACGGAGGAAGACGATTCGGAAAAAGGAACAGAAGTAGAAATGAGGAAGGATGAAGCTGAGCTAGATCCAACCAATGTAGAGGGGATGGAGGTCGAAAAGGATGTAGAAGATGAAGATTTAAATGTCGGACAAGAATCAGAAACCGCTGCTCAACCCGAACCCGTGAATGTGGATAATGAAAAAGAAGTCCCTTCTAGTCTTCCAACAACAATCGACGTGGACGGAGCAAGTCTTTGAAGGCGATTTGAATATGAACTACCTAGAACTTTTTGTAAAGCTTATATTTAGTAAGGATGGCACAGAGAAGTATTTTGAACCATTGATGTTTGTGTCTATATTTTGAAATGATGAATGAAGAATGGAACGAAAGTTCATTGAACAATTTTATTGCAATTTGTCGTATGAAACTTCTACAAATGTATTCTCTTACTAAAAGTATGATAACTCTAAAGAATAAATTGGTAAGGAATTAACTATCTAAATATAAATGTTACCGGACAAATCTTTTAAGGTGTACCGCGTTCCAGCTATTGCGAACAGAATTTCCCTCCATGGTCTTTAACTTGTAGGCTCCTTTCCCAACAACCTCAGCTATAAGATAGGGGCCTTCCCAGTTAGGGCCCAACTTCCCATCCCCAACTTCCTTCGTGTTCTGGAAAACTCTCCGTAAGACCCAATCACCGGTGCGGAAGGCTCGGATCCTGACGTTTTTGTCGAAATATCTGGCCATTTTCTGTCGATAAGCAGCAAGTCGAATGGATGCTGTATCCCTAATCTCATCAATCGTATCGAGGGAGAAGTTTATCAGCTGTCGGTTGTTTTCTTCGTCAAGCCACTGGAATCGTGGAGAAGGGATGACTTCTTCAGATGGAATGACTGCCTCTGTTCCAAATGCCAATGAGAATGGAGTTTCGCCTGTGGAAGATCTTGCCGTTGTCCTGTACGACCATAAGACTCCAGGTAATTCTTCCGCCCAAGCCCCCTTTGCTTTCTCCAACCTTTTCTTCATAGTGTTCAAAATCGTCTTATTGGACGACTCTGCCTGTCCGTTTGCTTGTGGAAAGCGTGGCGTCGAGAAGTTTAGTTTGATGCCCCAGTTCCTGCAGAAATTTTGAAAGTGATGGCTGATGAACTGTGATCCATTGTCGGTCACAATTTCACTTGGAATGCCGAACCGACATATGATATTTTTCCATACGAATGTTTGAACCTCCTTGTCGCGTATTCTGGCAAACGCTTCTGCTTCTATCCACTTCGAATAGTAATCCGTCATCACTAGCATGTAGACACGTTGGCCCGAGGCTACTGGGAGTTTCCCAACAATATCCATTCCCCACTTCATGAACGGCCACGGAGACAGAATTGGGTTCAGTTTTTCTGGAGGTAGATGAGAATTTGGTGCGAACCTCTGGCATTTATTGCATTTCTTTGCGAACTCAGCCGCATCCAGTCTCATTGTTGGCCAGTAATACCCTGTCGAATGGACTCGGAGCGCCAAACTTCTTCCACCTGAGTGGTTCCCACACTCTCCCTCATGCAATTCTGACAACACATGTTGAGCTTCGTCGTGTGTTAAGCATTTCAAGTATGGTCCCGAGAATGATCTCCTTAACAGCTGACCGTCGTACATCACGAACCTTGCGGATCGTCTCTGTATTGTCCTTGCTTGCACTTTGTCTTCTGGAAGCAAACCTCTTTGCAAATATTCTATGATCGGTGTCATCCAACTGTCGACAGGACTGATGGCGGCCACAGCTGTCTCTTCCTTCCAGATTGCCGGCCAGCTCAGATATACTATAGGTATTGTTCGTGGTTTGTCGCCTTCCAGAGTTGATCCGAGGGTGGCCAATGCATCTGCTTGGGAATTTCTGCTTCTTGGTACCTGGATTATGGAAAATTTGTCGAATGCTGCTCGTATGTCAGTTACCTTCTGTAAGTAGGAAGCCATTGCCTGTCCCTTAGCATTGTACATTCCCCCGATTTGATTGACGATTAACTGAGAGTCTGACGTCACCTCGATCTCATTTGCTCCCATTTCCTTGGCTAATAATAACCCTGCGATCAATGCTTCGTACTCGGCTTCGTTGTTGGTTACTCTGAAACCGCATTTGACTGCCTGCTGAAGAACCTCACCCGTGGGGGTGGTGATTACCATTCCGAGTCCGCATCCTTTTCTGTTACTCGATCCGTCAACCGCCAACTTCCAAGTCCTTGTCGGCTGAATGGAATTGATTTCTGCTTCGTCCGCTGCCATCATTCCTGGAGCAAAGTCGGCTACAAAATCGGCCAAAGCTTGAGATTTAATTGCCGTCCTGGGTTGGTAATCTATGTCGTGCTCCCCTAATTCAATGGCCCACTTCATCAGTCTCCCAGATAACTCAGGTCTATGAAGAATGCTCCTCAAGGGATACGTCGTGTATACTGTGATCGCATGCCCTTGGAAATAGGGTCTGAGTTTCCTTGCGGCCGTGACAAGTGCGAAGACCAACTTCTGCATCAGCGGGTAACGGGTCTCTGCTTCTAACAACGCTCTGCTTACATAGTACACTGGTTTTTGGTTTCCCGATTCTTCTCTTACCAAGACTCCACTGACCGCATGTTCGGAGACTCCCAAATAAAGGTAGAGCCTCTCACAGTCGAGTGGTTTCGATAATAAGGGTGGTGAGGTCAAATACTGTTTGAGCTGCTTCAATGCTTCCTCACAAGCAGGTGTCCACTCGAATTTATTTGCTTTTTTTAAAACTGAGAAGAATAAAAAGCTCTTATCGGTGGATTTAGAGATGAACCTGTTTAACGCCGCGATCCTCCCAGTGAGTCGCATGACATCCTTTGGGTTGGAAGGGGAGGGAATGTCGAGGATTGATCGGATCTGGTCAGGATTTGCCTCAATGCCTCGTCGAGTGACTATGTACCCCAAGAATTTTCCTGAAGCGACACCAAACGCACACTTAGTTGGATTTAATTTCATTCCGTACCTGTCCATGATGTCGAAGGCTTCTTCCAGATGGCTGAGATGTTGTTCTGATTTGACGGATTTCACCAACATGTCGTCAATGTAGACTTCCATTGTCTTCCCTATTTGTCGTTCGAACATCCTATTGACCATTCGCTGGTATGTTGCTCCTGCGTTTTCAAACCAAACGGCATGACTTTGTAACAGAATACTCCTCGATTAGTGACAAAAGCTGTCTTCTCTTGATCTTGCGGATGCATGAGGATCTGATTGTAGCCCGAATATGCATCCATGAAGCTTAATAACTCGTGCCCTGCAGTCGCATCCACCATCGAATCAATATGTGGTAAAGGAAACGAGTCCTTTGGACAGGCTTTGTTCAAATCCGTGAAGTCGATGCAAACTCTCCACTTCCCGTTTTTCTTTTTCACTACAACAACATTGGCAAGCCATTCTGGAAATTGCACTTCTCTAACCGCCCCGCTCTGTAGTAATTTCTGCACCTCCTCGTCGATGATCCGGTTTCTCTCTGGAGCGAACTTCCTTTTTCTGCCTGACAGGTGTGTGGTCTGGGTCCACATGCAATTCGTGAGTGATGAGCCTGGGTCAACTCCAATCATATCCTTATGTGACCAGGCGAATGTGTCGTGTCGTTTTTTTAGGAACTCTACCAGGTCGGCTCGCAATTTCGGTGCTAAACCTGCTCCAACCAAAGCCGTGTGATCTGTGAATTGAGGGATGAATCTGGACCTCGTCGAGCTTCTCAATATTTGGTAAAGAAGGCTCCGATGCATAAGGTCCAGACGGTAATTGCTATGCCGGATCAGCTTTTGCCTTCAATGTAGTTTGGTAGCAACTCCTAGACGCCAATCGATCTCCCTTTATCTCCTGAACCCCCCACTTTGTAGGGAATTTAATTACTTGGTGATAGGTAGAAGAAACCGCCCTCAAGTCATGAATCCAGGGTCTGCCCATAATCAAATTGTAGGCCGAAGGGCTGTCTAATACCAGGAAAGTAGTCATTTTGTTCACCCCAGCAACATAAACCGGGAGTCGTATTTCTCCCAAAGTGAATTTTTGTTCCCCACTAAAACCGATTAAGACTGTCGTTCGCCTTTTGATGTTTTCCAACTCCGTACCCATGTCTGTTAGAGCGCTGTGTAAAGATAATATTGGCTGAGGAACCCGTGTCGACCAACACACGTTTGACCATGAAGTTCGCCACTTGTAAGGAAATGACCAGAGCGTCATGATGAGGATTCAAGTCGTGCGAATCCCTGTCATCCGGAAACCCAATTTCCAAACCTGTGGTGATTTCCTCTACGGACATCAAGGCGTGAGAGGCACTGGTGGATAATGCCCTTGAATGCCTTTTAGCTGCTGAATAGGTTGCTCCGCTAACATCCGATCCTCCAGAAATAACATTGACAGTATTGTCAATCGGGGGGTGGCGGGGTTGGAGTTTCTCCTGTCTGCCTCTTTCATCTCTTCGTGTCAATGTGGCTTTCCCTTTATCCGTAAGCAAATCTTTCAAGAAGCCCTTGTTAAGTAATTCCAAAACTTCTAATCTCAAGGCAACACATTCCGCCGTTGTATGACCATAATCCCTATGGAACTCACACCATTTCCTAGTATCCTTCTTGGAGGAACTGTCCTTAGTCCGTAGAGGCCATTTTACTTCATTCCCCAGTTTCTTTAGCACCGAAACCAATTCTCCTGGAGAAATAGTGAAATTGTAGTCTGGAAGCCGAGGCTTGCTAGCCGGTAATTCCTCTCTGTTTTTGTATGGTCTTGGTCGTTTGTCCACAACCCTGTAGAACGGTCGACGTTCGCCCCTTCCGTGGTTCCTCCGTTCGGTTCTAGAGGAGGAATCCATTTCGTGTCGCCTGGGTGCAGCTGTCCTTCGGTCCACTCGTGCATTTGTTTCATCCACTCGTCTCTTGTTTCTTTTGTCTTCTTCCCACCTTATTTCTACTTGGGCTCGCGCCATGACCTGGTCCATTGTATAACATCTGAATTTCGTCAATTTCTTGTAGAGCCCGCTGTCATAAAGGAGTCCATTTCTGAAGGCTTCGATTGCTGTGGGCTGATGGAGATCCGAGATGGTTATCCTCTCACGATTGAACCGGGCCACGTAACTTCGCAATGATTCTCCTCTCCTCTGTTGTACAGAGTTAAGGTCGTCCGTTGTTCTTTCCAACTTGCACGAACTCGCAAAGTGCTGCACGAACTTATCTGCCAATTCTTGGTAGGATTTGATTGATCTGTATGGAAGATTGATAAACCACGTCAAGGCCGGTCCCGCCAAAGTTTCTCCAAAGCACCTGCACATTCCAGCTTCCCACTGGTTCGGAGACAGGCCGGTAGACATAGACATCATTTGAATTTGTAGTGTATGACGTGGTCGTCTGGATCCGTGGTCCCGTCATATTGCTTCATTTCAGGTGGGTTGAATTTCCTTGGCAGCTCTACTGCACAATTGATTCCTCGAACGGGGTATCTGAAATTGCCCCGGCCCTGCTTTTCCTGACTGGGAGTTTGACTCCTGGTAGTCGTGACATAATGGCTTCTTTGAATTCTACCATTTCCCTTCTGATTGAACTGGCCATTAGTTGGGCCTGATTAACAAGAGAATCTGAGTGTGTGTAGTAGTTGGAGGGTGATCACCAATTGGTTCGTCTGAAGTAGCTGGGACAGTTGGATTGCTTTGGTTACCTCCATTGCTGGCTAGGCCTTGAAGGTTGTGCAATGGGTCGGATGATAGGTGATCTAACTTTTGCTGCAAATTTTCGTTGATATTTCGCATCGTGAGATTTTCTTTTCCAGGCTTGAGAGTCGTTCGTGGAGCATAGCAACTTGAGCTGCTAGTGGATCTGGGATTGGTTCGTTGTTTGAGGCCATTGCTGGTTACTACGTTGATAAGTTCTACTTCTGGTTGATTCGCTCTTGAGCCCCACGGTGGGCGCCAAATTGTGGGGGCCTGATTTTGGTCGAGGTCCACAATCGAGATTTATCAAATTGTAGGGCCTGAGCGAATCCTGCAAAATAAGTAGAGCAAAAAGGTGCTTACTGCCCACCGGTGTGGTGGAGGCCGTATGCTCTCCGACGCTCAAGTTAGCTTAAGTAATAATCAATGAAAAGTATATAGATCAAGGTTTGTCGATACCTCAACCTTTGATTTTGAGCCGTGAGGGCGATGTGTATGTGTTTTTCCTTTTCTTGGGGTCCTCCTCCTTTCTTCTTTTATAGGTCTCCTTGGTATGGTCTCCCAAATCTTACCGTTGGAGTCGTTATTAATGAGAATTTAATTCAGGTGTTTTATGTTCGAAAACTGACAATCTTCTCCTCTTCCCGAAACTGTCGACTTCATGGCGGTATTTACGAATTTAGATCTTCTCTTGATTTCTGTAACGGGTGTCTGTTAAACGGGCTCGGATCCTCATGTGTACCCAGTTTGCTAATGGGCTTCTGGTCTTTGTAATGTCGTTTTTGCCCCTGGGGTCAATTTTGGCCCAAACAATCTCTGACACTTTTCTTTCCCGTCATTTTAACTACGATAGTCAAACTTTCCAATTAACAATTTATGGGTACAGTCTAATTGTACAAGAAAATAATAATATAATATTAGTCCAACTAATAAGTATAATTGACGAAATAATTTGAAAGTGCGTAAATCTAAGTATTTGAACGAAATTACAAATTCAATACTAGCCTTCCACTATTTTTCGGCGAGCCTCTAACCCTCTATTGAGTACTCAGGAAACTTAATTTCCTAGTGGGTTAAGATCCCGTTAAATAACACACAACCTTGACTTTGGCCAACAAGCTGTATGATATTTAACTAGGTATATATCTAAGATCAGTTAGATCTCATCCAATTCCTAGATCCGATAGGTGGTACTCCAAGTCTGAAACATATATACAATATATATGCCAATATATCCAATATATTTTCCTAACCTTTTTTCCTCTGAATCAACTAAGTCTTGGCTTTGGCACAACAAGCTTAATGATTCCAGTTAAGCGGGACCCATTGACTTTGGAAAGCTTCGTAATCGATGTCGATAGACAAGAAGTGATCTTGACTTTGGCCAATAAATCACAACT
The DNA here is from genome assembly GCA_019454045.1 of Zanthoxylum bungeanum. Taxonomy (NCBI): domain Eukaryota; kingdom Viridiplantae; phylum Streptophyta; class Magnoliopsida; order Sapindales; family Rutaceae; genus Zanthoxylum; species Zanthoxylum bungeanum. Next base: position 89,318 of record SKCR01029621.1, on the reverse strand, counting down.
TGGACAAGACACATGATATGCAATAAAGCCTTCATGATTCAAACACATCGGCGATGGACAAAGGTCTTGACTTTGGCCAACAAACCAATGTCAATCTTGGATCTTGAGAATGAATCACTCAATGGAAGGAAAACGCTTAATATTTATTATCTTTGTTAGGTCTCATCATACACCCTTAAGCATGCATTCTAAAAGCATAATAAGGTGCGAAAAATAAATTAATAATGATATGCGGATGGATATCTTACAAATTATTCCTAGAACAAATCACTTCATTTCCTCTCCCCGGCTAGCACTATTCTTACCTCTACCCAATTAATACTACAATGAAAGAAACCTCATTAACATTGAGGGGAATTAGGTGAGATGAGAATTACAAAGAATCGAGAGATAAGGCTGGACACGTAGGTCCAATTTAATAAATTCTAAATTTACAACAATTTCCAAAATTGCCCTTTCCCTTCTAATATCCATCTGATATACATTATTCATTCAACACATCCATGTATTCACACAAAGCATGTTATTCATTCAATCTAATCCAATTAATTAATCTTTGAATTAAGTGATCATCCAATGTTCAAACAACGATTTGATTTGCGCGAGTCCAACTTGTTTGAGAATAAGTACTCGAAGTACGAATTCTTGAATTATATCGAACTACAATTTAAATCTAATTTAATTCGTATTCAATACTAATTCTATATTTAATTCTAAATTAAATAACTACACTTTTAAATGCACCTTTATGACTTAGATTCCAAATCCAATCTAAATGGGTCTCAAAGCCCAATTAACATCCAATGTCGTTTAATTAAAGTCCAATGGGCTTTCAGTTAATTTCTTAAGGCATGGACTTTGGTCAATATGGGTCAAACCCAAATACCAAAGCCCAATTAAGGAATCACCCTATTTTCCAAGAAATGAATTTAGGCCCAATTAAACATTAAAAGGTCCATTAGTTATATTTGGACTAAATGGAATAGTTTAGGCTCAATTTGGATCCAATCCAATTGTCCTAAACCAACTTGGCCCAACCAAGCCCATTAGGCCCAAATACAACATTTAAAGCCCAATTCTAAATTAAGCCCAACTAATTAAAATTAAATATTTCAAATATCATGATTTAATTAATTAAAGTGTTTAGCCATGATTAACTATTTAAATTAACATTTCCAAAATACTAATCTAATCAATTAATCATGTGTATTTATCATCAATACATATCCAACATTATTGAATCAAAAATCATCTCATTTCCATGCTTTGAAGCTCACGGCATTTGTAGGGATTTTCATCCGATTCCGATTTCAATCCGATTGAATCTCAAATCAATATTTCCCAAGTCTTTAAACACATCCAATGGTCTTAAAACAAAAAAATACCATGACATTAGGGCTAGTCTAGTATTCGGCCAAGCCAAAGTAATTGGGGAAAATTAATCCAATTCAATTTTCATCAAATTGATCATATATAACTACAAGTTATCCATATACAAGCATACTCAAACAAATAATTTGGTTAAATGACGCTCAAATCAATTTTACTCAAATTTTAGTATATAAACCCTAAGTATATTTCATGCTCATTAGGCTCAATGATACCATTGTTGGTTTCTAAGACATTCCCAAGATCATATGAAGCAATGAAATAATGTGAATATGAAAGTAAGAATGGCGGAATCATACTTACAAAGATCGGATTTAGGAGGTGTTGAAATAAAACTTTTGTTCCTTTGAGGAGTCTCCAAGCTTCCTCTTTGAAATTTTGAATCCAAGCTCCAAGCTTTGTTCTTGATTCCAAGCTCAATGATAGGTTTCCCTGTCACCTTGAATGATTCATTGATATGCTAGTAGTGGAGAAAATTGTAACAAAATCCCCTTGTTTCTTCCTTGTTGAATTCGGCCAAAGAAGAAATTTTTTTGAGAGAAAAATGGCTCAAAGCCGTGAGTGAGAGATAGGATGAGATGAAGTGTGTTGATTGTTTTTTATTTCAAAAAACAAAAGAAATATATACCAAAGGTTGTATATGTCCATCACTTTTCACTTTGTGTGAATAACAAGCAACCTTCATTTCATTCACTAACTTCCATCACCAAAAAGGTGAAAGAATGACTAGTGATGTGACATGTGATGTGACATATGGGCCCCACTTGATTCAAAATCCGAGTGGGCCCGCAACACATCCCGGGCTCGGGTTCGCTAATTTTGAATTAACGAATTTTCTGTTACGACGTAATTAAATCAAATTTAATTAAATAATTATGCATAGCAAAATCACTATTCACGTCGCTCGCGAATTGATTCTAAATTAATTCTTTTGCCCGAATTAAAATCAAATTTTAATTCCGCAACGAAATCTAATTTTGTTTAATATATCAAATATAATATTTTATCGATTAATTCCAAATTAATCGTTCTCTCTCTTCAAATAGTATTTTATCCTAGATAAAATCTCTCCGTAATTAATCCCAGATTAATTTTGTTCAAATCATACGTCATCAGTGAATCTTCGGGAAGCGACCCATTAGATCCCTGGACATGTTAGCAGTAAATCCGGTCGTTGGACTATCCGAACATGTAAGTATCTCGTACTACATTTTTATCGATTTACGAGACATGGTTGGCTTCTAGAATAGCACCGTGCCTAACCAATTCTCCAGAAATATTCTTAATGGAATATATAATATTTGTTAGGCGTAGTATACACAGTATTGTGTATTATGATCCAGTATCGGATGTCACATGATAGGCCTGGGGCTGGAATAGTGTCTGCCCCATATGAATTATATATCGGATCACAAGTAATTAGTCTCTTTTAATCGGATAATCATGACCTTGTCAGATTATCTCGATGGTTGCAACACATTAGAGAACAAGTTTTGTATCCCTGTGTGATCATCATCTCCATATGACTGAAGTGATACTTCGGTCTTGACATCACACCAAATACACTACGATTCTCAATAAACCCAAAAGAGGTGTACATATAACCTGTTAAAGTCCTGGACGACCAAAACCAAAGCGTATTGATTGTCGCAAGTACTAGCGGTGTAAGTCTCAGGTTAAGAACAAATACACCTACCCTGATTCGAATTCCCATAGACACATAGTCATACTACCAATGGGATTCTAATGGGTCTATCTAGAGCAAAGTTGTTTCCGTATCATCGATAAACACAACCTCCTATTACACTTGCATAAGTATCCAATACTTAAATATATGAGAACTGTGCTGTTACGCTTCCATAACACGCACAAGTGCAATACTAGTCTATTTCGAATTATCGATGTCCAATCTCGATAATACTACGACTAGGGATATTTAATGATTAAACCGTTATGGATTGATATTGTCTCATATCTTGTAATCCGGAACTAATCATAAGGACTTTTACCATTTATATATATTAAAGTAATCAAATTATAAAATGATAAAATACAATTTCCATTGTCACATAGTCAATTTGTATAAAAATCACAATGTCTTTTACAAATAGTGACGATATGGGTCATAATTGTCCAACACTACCTATGCTCTGTACACAGAATTGACTAATCATATCTTGACACAAATAGGATATCCTGAGGATCGGTCCACACCCAACGAACAGACGGAGGTCTGATTTAAATAGATCGGTGATGTGACTGCCATCTAAATGTGGAGGATGTCTCATACATCCACAGTGGTGTCTCACGTCAAAAGACCACTATGCTACTCAACCCGAGAAGAGTCTTATTGACGTTAGTGTACCATCCATTAAGAATCTTCGCTGAGTCGTTCAGTGTTTATCCACTATAAACACCTACACGTCTATATGAGTCTCCCCAAACTCATAGTTCAATGGGATAAACCATTGGACTAAGTCTCGATATACGACATGTACTGGTCTCAACGGATTTGACTAATTGACCCGTGTTAGTAAATCTTGACCAGAAACTGTATTTGATAATATACAATTAGCAGTGACACTTCCCAATGTCAATTAAAAACTACCTTTGTAAATGTGTACTACATTATATATTATCGGGCCTTTGTCTAATATATACATATCACTAAACCACATTTAGTTTCAATCTAATCGTAATCAGATCGAATACGTATATAAAAATAAGAGGTGCAACCATAAATAAGTAATATTATGGAAAAAGATATTGATCGTATTCATGAATTAGACATAAATACGATACGGATTGGTACTCTGAGCACCAACCCCAACGATTTCTCCCAGTTGCTCTTGTACTAATCCACAATATCATATACACATCTTAATGTGTATCGTATACTCATGGCTCTCAAAAGCTCACCTAGCACTTAAGAGGTAGGCAACAAGATGTAGGTCCGCTATAATATATTGAGTTTGTCAAACAAACCCAATCGTTTCCCATAGCCAGCATCATTCATATTTTGTAGAATCTAAATTATACATTAATATGACTCTGATGCTACATTGGTATTATGCTACAGCTGTCCAAGTATTTAGAGATCAAATCCAAAATACTATGCAGACAACCGCAAGCACAACACCAATCCAAAATTTCTAATTTATAAGGTCACTATACAACTTCATAGGTTGATACTTCATAAGTTGCATATAGTAGAATCATACGTGACACTCCCACAGTAACTTTCCGACTCTTTATGACGTAGATAATCTAACGTCATAATTAGACCAAAAACTAATCTGACCCAAATGATTACAGACTAAATGCTCCATGAATTAAGAATCTCATTCTTAATATCTCAAAGATCACAAAGAACATATTTCAAGATCTATCCTAAGGTCTATAGGATATCAAAATAACTCGTAAAAATTACGATTAAATCGATATCTATAATTGCACATAGTAAAGTATTTATTATGTCATCATCAAATTATACATAAGATTGATTAGACATTCTAATCAATATCTCTTTCGAAAAAGGAATCATCATTTACGAAAGATGAATACTTTACATAAGACACATATTAACTGTCAAACAGCTATACTAACTATCATACAGATAACCTTGTTGTGTCTATTATTATATCTAATGCTCGACTAATAGGAGTATCTCACGAGTCTCGTAGTCTTATATCTTATATATAAAACTTTATATCGTATATATAATAGAGACTACTCCTACTGCTTTCACGGAGTAAAGAAGACTTAGGTAAACCTTTTACCTCACAAACATCTCATTATTACCATAATAATGATAATATCGTTAGGATATATAACACTAGAAAGTAATTTATACGCTCTCACTAACCCTTCTATCACATATGTATTCTCTATAATTTGACAAGATCAGACAATCTGACGATATCAAAAATAGAGAACACAGATTTCCGGAAGACTTATCCGAGTCTACAATAGGCTCTATAAGCTAACACACTGAACTGCGATATGAACAGAACACAATCTCTAGGGCCATTCTAGAATGAGCTCTTCAAACAAAGAAATCGCAACTGATCTCTTATCCGAACAAGCCATTCAAAAAATTCCACTTTGCATTCTTTAGCTAAAATGTAAGTTTAATATCAACATTAACCAATATATCTTTAATTGTTCATTTAGCATGACTAGAGACAATTTTTCTCAGAATCTACAATAGATTGATGAGTATAACTTTTCTCATTGTCATACGATAAATGTCAAACTTTAATAAGCTCACTGCTTTTGATGCGCAAATATTTAGCACATATCATGAACTAATTCATAATTAAAGCTTAATCAAGTTTAAAACTTGATCGTAGTAAGCTACGAATAATTTTAGATCTATGGTTCAATAGTGAACTTCCAGAATCGATATCAAATATCGCTTCCATTATAAGTTATAGAATAATTTTCTTCGGTAAGAAAACAACAGAACCATTAAGTATCAATTACTCGTAAATGATTCTGATATCCTATTAGAGTTATATAGAAGATGTATACGGGTTGTTTCATCTTATTAATTACGTAGTTCCATTTATAATTTATCATTCTCACATTTGACTTCAATAAGTCAAGTAGTTTCTATAATTGTTAACATCCGATGTTACACACCAAGTAATTATTGGACAATTATGACCCATAGCGTCACTATTTGTACATATCATGGTGTTGTTGTACAAATTAACTATGTGACAAAGGAGATTGCACTCTTATCATTTGTGATTAGATCACCAAGATATATAAATGATGAGAGGTCCTTATGATTTATTCCTTGATTGAGAATGATATGAGACAGTATCAATCAACGAAGGATAAATCATTAAATATCCCTAGTCAGAGTATTATCGAGATTGGACATCGATAAATATGTAAAAGACTAGTATTGCACTTGTGCGCGTTGTGAGGGCACAACGGCATAGTTCTCATATATTTGGGTATTGGATACTCATGCAAGTGTAATAGGAGATTGTATTTCACCGATGGTACGGGAAACAGCTTCGCTCTGGATAGACCCCCTCGGAATTCCATTGGTAGTATGACTATGTGTCTATGTAAGTCCGAAATCAGGGTAGGTGTATTTGGTCTTAACCTGAGACTTGCACCGCTAATACTTGCGACAATCAATATACTTTGGTTGCGATCGTCCAAGGCTTTAACAGGTTCTGACTACGCCAATACTGGTTATATTGAGAATCGTAGTATGTTGGGTGTGATGTCAAGACGGAAGTATCACTCCAGTCATAGTGGAGATGATGATCACGTAGGATACGGGACTGGTGCTCTTATATGCTGCAGCTATCGGGATAAAATGACAAGGTCAGGTTTATCCGATTATAGAGACTAGTCACCAGACATCCGACATGTGCTTCATACGGGGCAGACACAATTCCATCCCCAGGCCTAGCACGTGATCATCTGATACTGGATAGAAATACGCAATACTACGTATACTACGCCTGATACATATCCTTTATTCCTATAAGGATATTTCCGAAGAATTGGGTAGGCATGGCGCTTTGCTAGAGGCCAACCTTGTCTTGTAAATCGGTAAAACGTAGTACGAGGTACTTACGTGTTCGGATAGTCCGACGACCGAATTTACTGCCAACATATCCGGGGATCTCACGGGTTGTTTCCTAAAAAGATTCATCGATGACGTATGACTCGCACTTTAATTAATCTGGGATTAATTAGAAGAGAGAGAAAATTATTCTAGGATTAATTACGGAGATATTTTATATAGGATAAAATATCATTTAAAGAGAGATAACGATTAATTTGGAATTAATCGGTAAATTAATATATTTGATATATTAAACGGAATTGGATTTCGACGCAGAATTAAAATTAGATTTTAATTCGGGCGAATGAGTTTATTTAGAATTAATTCGTTAATGACGTGAATAGTAATTATACTTGGCATGATTATTTAATTAAATTAGATTTAATTACGTCGCAACGGAAAATTCGTTAATTTGGAATTAGCGAACCCGAGCCCGAGATTATTTGCGAGTGCATTCGCATTTCGAATTCGAATGCGGCACGCAAGTCAAATCAAGCGTCAAATCATTTGTCGTATCAAGCATCAAATCGCTAGTCGTTTCAAGCGCCAAATCACTTGTCACTTTGAGTTATGTGACTTGACAACTTGATTGATTGAGTGACTTGACACATGATGGATGTGACTTGAAGTGGTTGATGGTTTTATTTGTTTGACTTTATTAAAGCCAAATTCATTTGAAATTCAAATGTGTGTATAAGATACACAAAATTTGGAAACACTTTACACTTTTTCTCTATCCTCCTAACTCTCTCTTCTCTCTTTCTCACTCTCATTTCCACGCCCAAATGGACTGGTTCACTGCCCAGAAAAACCGTGAGAATGAGGAGGGATTTCATGATTTTGTTGCAAAATCGGAAGTGCTAGCACACCTTAGGAGGCATACGAAGGTGATAGGGAAACCCACCCACGAGCCGAGAATCGTTTGACGATTGGAGCTTCAAATCATGATCCAAAACTGAAAATGGAGGAGGACTTCACTACAGTGGCCGAATGCATGACAGTGAGCACAAAATGATTTTTGTTTGTCGTAGCGTCGCTCAACCTATCGATGTGAGTATTCCGTAACTTCTTAGATTTGTATTCGCACATGCTTTCATACTTATAATGATCTTGGGACCTTAATAAAAACCAATAGTAATTAAATGATTTTATTACTTAGGATCATAGGAAAGATATTCTATCAAATATAATACAATACTCTATTAAACAGAATAAACGATAAATTTTTACTTATACCTCCGAGGTGTAAGTAATTTCCATTATATAACTATTATATAAAAGAAAGATTCAAATCTCAAACTTTTCAAGATTCAGATTTTCTACCTATACATATCATATATGTAACTATAGAAATTAATGAAACCTAAATTAAAAAGATAAACTAATATTACTGGAGCATATCCCCAAGAGTTTTAAAACTAATTCGGTGACATTCAATATCAAACGAATCAAATCATATAAGATTCGACTGCTCCCACTACTCAATTCTATCCAGATGGAATCGTGGGAGAATAATATTGAATAATATTCATTGAATAACCTTAGAACTAATTGCTTTAAATTCATATGTTTGATCGTACCAAAGATCTTTGAACAGTTCAAAGACATGTAATGAATTTTAAGGATAGAGTTATTAAAAAACTTCAGATTGAATATATTTGAACAAGTCAAAATGTACAATCTGTGTTTCATCAGAACAGATTGAAAGTTCTTGATACTTTCATGACATTCAATATGTGTTCCTTCAGAAACACGTAACTAAGTTATGACAATTCATAAACAAAGTTAGGAAGTAAAGAAAACTACCTTAAGCAATTACAATTCATTAAACTACATACATATAATGTATCAGTTTAATAAATCTAGTGGCCCAATGACAAATCATTGGTTAAACGAGATTTTGATCCTCTTCCCGAATACAATATTCATTAAATGGATAAGGATATGTGGTGTGATCTCGTATTAAACCATCATTTACCATACGGAATAAGCATACAATGTTTAAGTGATAAAATCTCATAAAGCACCATTCTAAATTATTTACTTCACCGAATAATTTTTCTTAATGTTTATCTCTACGTCAATGACACTACTAGTTATATTTAAAAAATATAACAATTATTTATAAAGAACAAGTAACTATCCAATAGTCACAAATTCCGATATCAAATATCAAAATAATTATTAACTAATATTTTAAATAACTAGACGGGAGATCTGGTATCCAATACCTATAGTTGTAGTATTGTGAAAATCGATATTTTCTATACACAACTACACACATCTCCTTTCTTTAGCATTACTATTTACATTCAACTATTCACAACAATTGCGAATAACTGATTAGCAAATTATGTCAGACACATTCCCTCTAAAGGTCATTAAAGCTAAGTCATTACTAGATAAACAAATACCTAATGGGGCTTTCTTAATGCTAGTCAAGAATCTCGAGACATGACCTTATTCACGTCAATTCTTACTGCACAAGAAACTATTCTCTCAACAGTATTATATCCTAAAAGGGATATCTATCTAGATCATCTGTCATGACTTAGAAACTAAGTCATTAACCATCTTGATTTTTCAAGAAAATCGGAACAACAGTTCCCGATGGTTTAGACCAATCTAATAATATACTAGTCTAGTAGTATCTAGAACCTATTCTAGAATAACTACAATCAAGAGTCAAGTCAGATAACATAACAAAATAAGTGTGCAGTGAATAAAAGTTCAATTCTATATAAACAATAGAATAAGGAAATGAACAAGCGGCAATTTCCATAATAATACACACTGTCTAAGTTATGGAATATTTTAAACTTAGCAGTGCCTCCCACTATTTTATGTAATACTATAATCCCTAACAGAAAAATGAGAATTCAATAATTAAATCGAATTCCATAATGGAAAGTGGACCCCATGAATATATTTTGACTCATAGTAGAGGCACGGTCTCGCCTATGTATATTCATCAGGTAGACAACTCATTTGTCAGTCACTCAATAATGACTCATGGGTTCCAGTCCTGGTCATTTCTCGTTGTGACAGCTAGGGCACGTTCACAAGGAGGCGTACCAAGGTTAAACTCGTCAATGATAAACTCAAGCTACTTGTGTAACCCTGACAGCTAGGGCATGTTCAGGATTCAGCTTTTACTTGAATTTATCTAGTATCTGATATACATCCGGCATAAATAAATCTCTATTGGATACACCTCACAGCAGAGGCACGGTCTCGGATGTAGTCATGGAAAAATATTCATAAACCGTATTGACAAGACGAACCAAGAAATAAGTATTCCAAATACTAGTTACTTTAAAACCTTATTAAGCGGGGATATTCCATAAAGTGTCATACACTTTAAATTTAATCAAATTAAATTAAAGCATGTATGTATTAAGCAAAGACAAGAATAAAAATTATATTTAAAGGGCCAATCATATCAAGGGTGTAACTACCCGGATTATTTTAGCGTGTTTACGTGAATTCTTTTTTTTCCCTCATAGGGACTCGTCCGAATGCGGGGACTATTTTATGGTAAAATGGAAGTAATTTTAAGAAAATAATTATGAGAAATTATTAATTTAAACTAGAAATAAAAAAAAAAAAAATTGGAATTTAATAGATTGAATAAATAAAGCCTAGAAGATTCTAAATACACCACACACTTAAACTAATTATACAAGTTCTAGAAAATACACACACATGTAATAAATATACACACGCACACATTAAACACACATGTACACAGCATTACACACACTAGATACTTACGCAGAAACAGGGAAAGGGGAAAACGAAAAATAATAAAGAGAAGAGAGAATAAAAGAATCGGCACTTGCCCAAGTCTGTTTTTAATCAGGTTTAGTTTTTTTTTTTAAAAATAAAATTTATTATTGTTTAGTTTGGGTAATTGAGGTTTTGGTTTTTTTTAAAAATGTGATTTTGTTTAATTGCATTTTTAGTACAAAATTAATGATGTGAAGTCTTACAGAGGCTTATTTTTTTTTTATTTCAGGAAGATGGCTCATATTTTCAATTTTAACTTTTCTTCTATTAATTTAGTCTTCATAGTTTTCCCATTTATTTTTTCTTGCGAGTTCTATCATGTGAAGATAAATATTTGGATGCAAATATTGAGACAGCTTCAATAATCGAGTTACTGAGACAATTCAGAATCGTGTGGGATTGTTACCATATAGGTACTCACTATATGGATTTAGAACTTTTTGCACTAGTGAAGGTGTGTGGTGATCTTTCTAAACTGCATAATATGGTTTCAATTTATGCATTAAACTTTTATTATATAACACATTTTTGTATTTGACATTTACCAGCAGCACTGGGTGCATATTATACTCTGAAATCAGAGTTTGGTCTTGATAGTTTTGTGAATTTATAAAAACATGTTATTTGTGTTTTCTAATACACTTATATGGTCTTGTTAGATTTGATGACTAAAAAAGTGTGTGCCATGCGACACAAAGGATTTACGTTCCATGGCCGAAGAAAGTGCTCACCTTATTTATGTTGGTTTATTAAGTAACTTAGCTTGGATGTTACCAAAAGAATTATATTTGATGATAGTGAGTAATGATATGTCTTAAAATTTAGTTTTTACAAGTAAGGTCACGTTTTAAAGTCCGAATTGGTATTTAACATTGAAAACTTATATTGAATATTGAATATTTGTAGTAATATTCAATATTCAATAAATATGAATTTGTATTGGAAACAATTTGAATTGGATTTAAAATTGTAATTTAATATAATTCAAGAATACATACTTTGAGTATTTATTCTTAAATGAGTTGGACTCGTGCAAATCAAATCGTTGTTTGAATATTGGATGGTCATTAATTCAAAGATTAATTAATTGGATTAGATTGATTGAATAACATGCTTTGTGTGAATACTTGGATTTATATGTATGAATAATGTATATCGGATGGATATTAGAAGGGTGAGAGCAATTTTTAAATTTATTGTAATAATTTTAGAATTTATTAAATTGGACATGCTTGTCCAGCCTATTATCTCTTTTCTCATTGTATTTCTCTTCTCACCAATTTCCCTCAATATAAATGAGATTTCTTATAGTGTTATGTAATTGGGTAGAAGTATGAATAGTGCTAGCGGGAGAGAGGAAATGCATAGATTTGTTCTATGAACAAATTGTTATATATCCATCCGCATATCATTATTAATTTTACTCGCGCCTTACTATACTTTTATAATGCATGCTTAAGGGTGTATGATGAGACCTAATCAAAGATAATAAATTGGATGCCAATTTACGCCAAAAACCTAATCAAATATTAAGCGTTTTCCCTTCCATTGAGTGGTTCTCTCTCAAGATCCAAGATTGGCATTGGTTTTTTAGCCAAAGTCAAGATCATTGTCCATCGCGGATATATTTGAACCACAAAAGCTTTGTTACATATCGTATATCTTGGGTAGTTGTGATTTGTTGGCCAAAGTCAAGGTCACTTATGTACATCAACGTGGATTACGAAGCTTTCCCACTGTCAGTGGGTCCCGCTTAACTGGAATCATTAAGTTTGTTGAGCCAAAGCTAAGGCTTAGTTGATTCGGAGGAAGAGGTTAGGAAATATATTGGATATATTTACATATATTGGATATATTTTTCATACTTGGAGGTCAACCTACCGGATCTATGAATTGGATGGGATCCAATTGATCTTAGAGATCTATCTAGTTAAGTTTCATACAGCTTGTTGACCAAAGTCAAGGTTGTGTGTTATTTAACGGGATTCTAGTCCACTAGGAAACTAGGTTTCCCCGAGTACTTCACAGAGGGTTAGAGGCTCGCCGAAAAATAGTGGAATGCCAGTATTAAATTTGCAATTTCGTTTAATACTTGTTAAATGGGCTCTTTTATTTTATTTTATTTATCGTTGTTATAAATATATATTAGTTGGACTAATATTTAATATTGTTTTCTTTGAGCAGTTAGACTATACAACACACTACTCAATTTGTAGTTGGTTATATAGTTAGACTATAGTAACCATTGCATTTTGAGTGTATCCAAAATCGTTGACTGGATAGTTAGACTATAGCAATCAAGATGACTGAAAGATTAGCGTTAAGAGACATAATCCTGGGTGAAAATGTCTTTAACGGCGTAAGTTTTCCAGATTGGGAAATGAATGTCGTGATAGTCCTGGGAGATGAGAAGTTACTCTATTGGATAGAGAAACCTCTCGGGGCCTGAGCCCGGAGTTGAGCAAATAATAGAGCATGAGCTTAGGAAGACTCATCATGATGATAACTTTAATGCTAAATCCTTTATGCTTGCCACAATGACTCCTTAATTTCGTCGTCACAACAAATGATTACCATGATGTTGAAATTAAAGGATCTTCATATATCTAACCTTAGATCTTAGAAGTATGAATTGTAAAAGAATCTCTTTCACTCGCGTATGTTAAAGGGTACATCTGTCAAGCACTAGGTGTTGCAAATGATTGTTGACATCGAACAGCTAGGTTAGCTGGGCATTACCTATGAGGCCGAGACTTCCATAGATTTGATCTTATAGTCTTTGCCCGAATGCTGGGGCGAGTTCATAATGAACCAAGAGAAAACTCTTGGAGAGATAGTGGCTACGCTCAAGGAGGAAGAGCCAGAGCTTTCAAAAGGGCAAGAAGCGCAATGCACATCTTACTTCGACATCCCAGAAGACTGTGACGATTTTACATGTTATAATGTACTTAGTTTAACTAGAAACATTATAATGTACCTAGTTTGACTAGAAACATTATCTCTATATCTAGTTTAACCCATTACAGGTATACCTTTATGTTCTAGAACACTGGGTGTTTTGTTTATAAAGATGATATTGAGATATACACATTAGATGTGAATAACAATATTTATATTTTAAGATATACATATGACAAACAAAAGGCTCAAACTAAGTAACACAGATGAGACTTAATTAAGGCATTGTTGTCTAGGACACATTAACAAGACTCGTATATCCACACTTTCGAAGAGTGGATACTTGGACGGATTTGATTCTAATTCATATGATGTCTGCAAATCTTGTTTATTAGGCAAAATACCTAAAATGCCTTTTAGTAATAAAGGTGTACGTGCCACCGAGCTATTAGCCCTCGTTCATGGTGACGTATGTGGGCCCATGTCTAGCTAGGCTAGAGGTGGTTATGAATACTTCGTAACCTTTACGGATGTTGCATCGTAATATGGTTATGTGTATCTTATGAAACACAAATCGTAACTTTTGATAAAATCAAAGAGTTTCGAAACGAAGTAGAAAAACAGACCGGCAAAAGTATTAATACATTGCGGTTGGACCGTGATGGAAAATACTTGAGCAATAAGTTTCTCGATTACTTGAAAGAGTATGGTATTCTTTTACAGTGGACTCCTCCCGGAACACCTCAATTAAGTGGTGTGTCCGAACGGAGAAACTGAATTTTGTTGGACATGGTAAGGTCAATGATAAATCACACTAAGCTACTAATTTTCTTCACGGAATACGCATTGAACAATGCAATATTTATTTTGAATAAGATTCCGACAAATTCTATTGGACAGACTCCATATGAAATATGGACAAGAAAGAAACCAGATTTCTAATTTCTGAAGATTTGGGAATGTTTGGCATATGTTTGGATGGTACCAAACTAGAACCTAAATCTAATAAGTGCCTACTTGTAATTGGTTATCCTAGGGAAACCAAAGGATATTGTTTCCACAACCCATAAGAGAACAAAATATTTGGTGCTCTCTATGTGATTTTCCTTATAGGAATTCCTAAATGCAGTGGTAAGTGGGAGGAAAGTAGAACTCGATGAAAATTGGAGTAATATTGTCATTGGCACCGATCTTCTTACGGAGCACGAATAGTTCATCAGGGATGAGACTGTCCCACAATCTTCTAATACACAAGAACCGCGTAGGTCGGAGAGAGTTAGAAATCAACCTTAGAGGTTTGGGTTTCTGATCTCATTTCATGTAGATATCAATCTTATTGAGGAAGACGAACTGGCTACGTATGAGAAAATGATACAAGGTATCGATTCCGCTTTATGGCAAGGTGTCCTGAAGTTCGAAATGGATTCCATGTATACCAACCAAGTTTGGACACTGGTTGATGTACCGGAAGGCATTGTGCCTATTTGTAGCAAATAAGTCTGCATGGTTAAGGAAAACATGGATAGAAACATACAAACGTACAAAGCTAGGCTTATAGCGAAAGGATATCGTCATCAATATAGTGTCGATTACGACGAAACATTTTACCCGTTGCCATGATTAAATCCATTCAGATAATGCTTGCTAATGTTGATGTTTCATTATGAAATATGGCAGATGAACGTCAAAACAGCTTTCCTTAACAGAAAATTTTTGGAGGATGTTTATATAAAACAACCTGACGGTTTTATCGTGACATGTAAACAAGGTTTGCAAGTTAAATCGATCCATTTATGGATTGAAGCAAGCGTTGGGTTCTTGGAACTAACGTTCTGATGAGATCATATTACCATATGGTTTCATTCAAAATGAAGACGATTATTGTGTACAGAAGAAGGTTAGTGGGAGCGCATTGACATTGATTGTCATATACAATGATGATGTATTGCTTCTTAACAATGACATTCTCATACTACAATCGGTGAAAGCTTTGTTTTCATAAAAAATTCTCCATGGAATACTTGGGAGAGGTAACCTTTATTCTAGGAATAAGGATCTACTAGGATAGATCTAAAACTTATTGGCACTCTCCAAGATCTCGTGCATAGTTAGACATGTACGCGACCTGGTGTCTCATATGCTTTAAGCATCTGAAGTCACAATCAGGCCGATCTAGGTGATAGTCACTGGATTGATGTAAAGAATATCCATAAGTATCTTAGATGATCTAATGATGCATTCTTAATCTATGGAGAATGAGAACTTGAAGTGACTAGGTTCACCGACGTAAGTTTCCTAACTGATGAGGACGACTACAAGTCGCAATTAGGGTACTTATTTTATTTGAATAACATAACAGTGAGCTGAAAATCATCCTAGCAAGATATTGTTACCGAGTCAATAAAAAACGCATTATATTGTTGCAGCTGAAGCATCAAAAGAAGCATTTTGAATCTATAAAATTCTTAATTGGATTATGAGTAATTCTATTAACAGCTGAGCTAGCCTACAACACAGGCTAAGGAATTACGGTCTCATCAATGATCCAAGTGTGTACTTCGAACGGTTTCATCTGATTCGTGAGATCATACATCATGGCGATGTCAAGATCGAAAGATCGTTTCAGATGGTAACCTTGCATATCCGCTAGAGAAAGCGATATCTCAGCATAAGCATAAGCAATCGTACATAGTTCAGATGTTGGACACTTGAGGGATTGGCTATAGGCCAAGTGGGAGATTATTGGACAATTATGACACATAGCATCAGTATTTGTAAAAGATATGGTGTTCTTTGTACAAATTAATTATGTGACAAAGGAAATTTCTCTTTTATCATTTTGTAATTGGATTACTTGGATATATATAAATGATAAAAGTCCATATGATCAGTTCCGAATTAATAAAATATGAGACAGTATTAATCCACGAAAGATTTGATCATTAAATATCCCTAGTCGTAGTATTATCGAGACTAGACATAGATAATACGGAATAGGCTATTATTGCACTTGTGCTCATTACGGAAGCTTAACGGCATAGTTCTCAAATATTTAAGTATTGGATACTGATGCAAGTGTGATAGGAGGTTCTGTTAGCTGTTGGACCGGGAATAGCTTCGCTCTGGATAGACCCCTCGGAGTCTCATTGGTAGTATGACTATGTGTCTATGGGAATCTGAATCAAGGTATGTGTATATGGTCTTAACCTGAGACTTGCATCACTAATACTTGCGACAATCAGTATACTTTGGTTTTGGTTGTCCGGGTCTTTAACAGGTTCTATGCATGCCTCTTTCGGGTATACTGAGAATCGTAGTGTATTGGATGTGATGTCAAGATGGAAGTATCACTTCAGTCATATGGAGATGATGATCACGTAGGATACAGAACCGGTACTCTTAAATGCTGCAGCTATCGGGATAGTATGACTAGGTCATGATTATCCGATTATAGAGACTAGTTACTAGTGACCCGATATGTGCTTCGTAGGAGCATGTAAGTGTCCTAGACATGCCACGGGATCTTTAAGCGTGATTCGTGTATGAATAAAATAAAAAATAAGTTACGGAGGACTTACATTGATCGGTTGAGTTCAAAACTTTTCATGGATGTTGAAGCTTCCAAGCTCATGGGTGAGTATCCCTATCACCTTCATTTGACTCTCATATGTGCTAGCAAGAATAAATGGAACAAATTTTATCTCCCAATGAGAAATAAATTTGTCCGAGAGAGAGAGAGGAGCAATCGGCCAAGTTGATCAAATCAGAGGCCATTCGGCCTATCTCCATTTTGCAGGCCATTCGCTTTTGGCCTTTGTTTCCAAAACATAGGCAAATAGCCTCTTGGCCAAAAGAGAAGCAAGGCCAATTCGGCCAACTGAAGCAAGCCAAATTCAGCCAAAATGAGAAAGCCAAACTTCAAAAGTTAATGAGCTATTTTCCCACTTTTTAATTCAAAGGCCAATATGCCTTTTACTGCTTTCAAAACCATCGGCCATTTCCTTCTTTTCGGCCAATGAAAATGAAGAAAGACAGTGAGCTGTGCCCCTTTTATGAAAAAGTCAAATGGCTTTTTCTTACATTTCAAATCAGAGGCAGTGACCTTTTAAATGGAAAAATCAATGGCCACTTTTCAAGAGAGAAATGAAATTGCTTTATTCAAAATGAAGCCATAATTTCTTCTCGCCCCCAAAAGCTGAAAAATGGAGATGACAGTGGCCACTCCATTTACTCTGCCAAAGAGAGAGAGAGATAAGGATTTTCAAAAAATTCAATGTGTGGAGTGTTTTATAAGATTCTACAAAACCCATCACTCATATCTATCACCAAAAATGATTAATGATGTAAGTAAAGTGGGTCCTACTTTAAATTCAAAATTCAAGTGGGCTTGCTCAACATACTTTGGGCTTGGGTTCGTTTAATCAGATTAAACGAATTTTTCGTCTCGATGTAATTAAATCTAATTTAATTAAATAATTATACCTCGCAAAATTATTATTAAAGTCGCTTACAATTTAATTCCAAATTAATTCGTTCGCACGAATTAAAATCTAATTTCAATTCCGCATTGAAATCTAATTTCAATTAATATATCTAATATAATATTTTAGCCCAATTAGATAAATTAAATAGTAAAATTCAATTTCACCATTAAATTTACTTTGTCGATTAATTCCAAATTAATCGCGTTCTCTCATCTCTACGAATTTAATCTCAGATAAATTCTCGACGCAATTAATCCCAAATTAATTCTTTCTCTGATAATTAATCCCAGATTAATTCTTGTCGTAATTAATCCCAGATTAATTTTCTCTCTTGATAATTAATCCCAGATTAATTTTCTCTCTTGATAATTAATCCCAGATTAATTTTCTCTCTCATAATTCATCCCAAATTAATATTGTTCGAGTCAAACATAATCGGTGAATCTTTGGGATGCGACCCAAGTGATCCCTGAATATATTGACAGTAAATACGGTCATCGGACTATCCGAACACGTGCATATCCAATACCACGTACTTACCGATTTACAAGACATGGTTGACTTCTAGCAAAGCATCGTGCCTACCTAATTCTCCATAAATATTTTTCTACGGAATATATGATCTTAATCAGGCGTAGTATACGTAGTATTGGGCATTACGATCCAGTATCAGATGTCACATGTAATGCCTGAGGCTGGAGCTGTGTCTGTCCCGTAAGAAGCATATATCTAATCACAAGCAACTAGTCTCTTTATGATCAGAAAGTCATGACCTAGTCATACTTCCCTGATGGCTATAGCACTTAGAGTACCAGTTCTGTATCCCTGCGTGATCATCATCTCCATATGACTGAAGTGGTACTTCCATCTTGACATCACACCCAATACACTATAATTCTCAGTATACCCAGAAGAGGCGTACACAGAACCTGTTAAAGCCCTGGACGACCAAAATCAAAGTATATGATTGTCGCAAGTATTAGCAATGCAAGTCTCGGGTTAAGACCAAATACATCTACCCTGATTCGGATTCCCATAGACACATAGTTATACTACCAATGGGATTCCGAGGGGTCTATCTAGAGCGAAGCTGTTTCCGTACCATCGGTAAACAGAATCTCATATTGCACTTGCATGAGTATCCAATACCCAAATATATGAGAACTATGTCGTTACGCTTTCATAACACGCACAAGTGAAATACTAGTCTATTCCGCATTATTGATGTAAATTCTCGATAATATTACGACTATGGATATTTAATGATTAAACCTTTGTGGATTAATACTATCTCATATCTTATTAATCCGGAACTAATCATAAGGACTTTTATCATTTATATATCCAGGTAATCCAATTAAAAATGATAAAAGAGCAATTTCCTTTGTCACATACTTAATTTGTACAACAACACGATATTCTGTACAAATAGTGATGCTATGGGTCATAATTATCCAACAGGGCAGACACAATTCCAGCTCTAGGCCTAGCATGTGACATCTGATGCTGGATTTTAATAAGCAATACTTGGTATACTACACTTGATAAAGATTAAATATTCCTCGTTGAATATTTATGGAGAATTGGGTAGGTACGGTGTTTTGCTAGAAGCCAACCATGTCTTGTAAATCGGTAAGAATGTGGTACCGGGTACGCACGTGTTCAGATAGTCTGATGACCGTATTTACTGCCAACATATCAAGGGATCTCTTAGATCGCTTCCCAAAGATTCACCGATGATATTTGACTCGAACAGAATTAATCTATGATTAATTATGAGAGAGAAAATTAATCTGGGATTAATCACGGCAAGAATTAATCTGAGATTAATTATCAGAGAAAGAATTAATATGAGATTAATTGCGTCGATAATTTATCTGGGATTAAATTCGTCGAGAAGAGAGAACGCGATTAATTTGGAATTAATCGGCAAAGTAAATTTAATAGTGAAATTGGATTTTACTATTTAATTTATTTAATTAGGCTAAAATAATATATTAGATATATTAATTGAAATTAGATTTTAATGCGGAATTAAAATTGGATTTTAATTCGTGCAAACGAATTAATTTAGAATTAATTCGCAAGCGACTTTCGTAATAATTTTGCTAGGCAGTATTATTTAATTAAATTGGATTTAATTACGTCGCAACTGAAAATTTGTTTAATCGAATTAAACGAACCCGAGCCCGAAGTGTGTTGAGTAATCCGCTTAAATTTTGAATTTAAAGTGTGACCCATTTCACTTCTATCACCAGTCACTTTTTGTGATGGAAGTCTAGTCACCTTTTTGGTGATGGAAATGGGTGCATGCATTTAATGCATTTTTTCTCAACACACTTAATTGGTTTTTTTGGAAAAATATTTTGACAACTTTTGTAACAAGTTGAAAACTCTGTCTCCCTCCTCCTCCTCCAAATGGCGGAACACTTCTCCCTCTTCTCTTGGAATTTTGTTGCAAAAATTCAAGCTTATTAGCACATGATGAGTTGATTGAGGTGATAGGGAAACTCACCCTTGAGTTTGGAATTCAAAGTTAAAACTTAGAGCTTCCACTACATCCATCTTCAAAGAAAATATTTTGAACTTCTCTACCAATCTTTGTGAGTATTTCCGCAACTCCTCTTGTTTATTCACACAAACCATCTTAGTGATTTTGTGGCATCTGTAAGACACTAACACTATGAACAGAAGGAAATCTAGTAATGTTGCTTCATTCTCTAGTGGATCACACTCGTGGAGGGACGTTTGGGGTTTGAATTTGCCAATAAAAATTAAAGTGTTTCTGTGGAAGGGTCTCTTAGATTGGCTGCTCTGGAAAATGAATGGTTCGGCAGATGCAATAGAGGGGCAGAATCTATCCATCATGCTATTTTTCATTGCAAGAAGTCCGAAGAATGCTGGATACATACTGACTTCCTGGATTTAGTCCGGCGCTATAAGGGGACGAGCTGTGGGGACTTAATGAGTTGAACAGTTTGTGACCTTACTGTGGGCTATATGGGGTTCACGAAACGGAACCATTGTTCAGGGACAACATTTTGATGTTCAACACACATTAGTAAAAGCAGAGGCTATGTTTAGCTTAGCAAATGAGATAAGGCTACGAGGGAAGATATGGTCAGCAAATGTATACCTTTTCAGCAGCAAAATTGGCATCCTCCTCAGAGAATTTGATCAAAATGAATATTGATGTGGCCACTTGTGAAGAGGAAAAGAGGACTGGAATGGGTGTAGTGTTCAGGAACCATCGAGGGAAAGTTGTTGGGGTGGCAGTAAGAGAATCAAGTTTTAATGGTGATGTTCTGTTCGCAGAGGAAGAGGCCATTGTTCTTGGGATTAAGTGTGGCATAGAGGGTGATTTTTCCACAATTGTCTTTGAATCCGATGTCCAAAATATGATTAATCTGATACTAGGAAGAATTGAAAGTCAAAAGGAAATTTTCAGGATTATCTCTGAAATCCAAGAGGTGGTTATAATGTTGAGTCTTTATCTGATTCAATTTAGGCTGAGAGCCAAAATTGATGGTAAGGGGAGAGTAAACGATTTTTAGAGGATAGACTTGCTCTAATATATCTCTTGTATTTCTCTTTCGATTAGCAATGAATATCTTTCTTTCCAAAAATAAAAAATAAAGGGCGGCTGCAATTTCAAAATCCTAATTCTGACAATTGATCCACAAGGATGGGGTGCACACATTGCCTAATGCATTCGGACAAACACAAGCCCCAGCTTAAATCTTCTTATAGAGGCCAATGCCATGGTCATGACTAGACCCGGCCCGTGGTCCGAAACCGAACCGGACGGTCCTCGGTTCCAGGAGTGTGGAATCGGAACCGAATTGGTTAATTCTGGTTCAGTTTCAATTCCGGTTTCATTCGGTTATTTTTTTTTTTTACTTTATTGAAAATAAAAAAAATTTGATATTGATAAATTAATATAATTTAAAATTGTGAATTTGAATTTATATAATAAACTTACGTTACATAATTACATTAAATTACAAATCAAATTCTTAACTAATAAAATTTAAAAAAAAATTATTAAATTAAAGAGCTTGAACTTAAATTTTTAAAAACTTAAGTTGCATAAGTATCCTCCAGGGATGAGAGGAATTAACGCTTACGTAGTTCCATTACATTTTAAAGATATTTCCTCATTGTAATTTTATAATTATTTAATTATCAATCTGTTGGGGTTTTTGGGTGATGGAGAGCGGCGAAAGTGCGAGTCGGGCGAAATCGTATTTTAAAAACTTTTCAAAATACCAAAGAAATTATTCAATATCTAATATGAATAATTTATTCATATTTCACCTAAACCTATTTATTCAATATCAAATATTGACATAAACAGAGTTGAAACTTCACGAAACTTTTACGAAAACCGTTTTTCCGTAAAATGGCCTAAAACGCATTTTTGACCGAACCGACTACCCGACACTTATGGAAACTGCTCAGGTCAGTTCCAATAGTTTCGGGGCAGTTCATGGGCTGCCCGAACAGTGACGGATTCACTGTTTGGACAGCCGTCACCCGGTTGGCTCAAAATCCACCGGTAACGCCGTTTTTGGCCGTTTTCGCTTATTTCAAGTCGGAAACACTTTCCGAAAATTGTTCCAACTCCCAAAAAACATACAATATATTCATAACACATCAAATACATCCCGGAATTTTTCAGTTTTACATAATCTGATCAGCAAACCGAAATTCCTAATTTTTCATGCTTTAAATCCAAAATTTCAAGACTAAATCAATTAATCTCAACACCAATTGAGTCCCACCACACATGAACTACTCTAGAAAAATTCTAGGCTATCTTAGAGTGGATCAACAACTCTAGAATGGCAACCATCGATAATTGATAAATTTGGAAACTAATTACACTAATTACTTCCAAATCTACACTTCACACAAGCATAATCTTTCAATTTCATCATCAACAACCAAAAACCCCAATTTTCATGAAAAGAAGAAACCCTAAGATCTCATAAGATCAACAAGAAGCTAGAAAAAAAATTTCTAAGCTTGGGAGTTTAAGAATTACCTTTAGTCCTTTGTTTTTTCCTAAGCTTTTTCTGGATTTCTTATTTGTTTTCACTTGATACATCAAGCACAAATGAAACTCATTTCACTCATGAAATTTTTGGCAATGGTTAGAATGATCAAGAAAGAGAAACAAATTTTCTCCTTTTAATATTAGTTTGACCAAAATATGTGGATTGTGGGCATTTTTTTCCTTTCAAAATTTTTTAATCCAATTAAAAATAAATTACTTTACATAATCAAATCATATTTGAACATTTGTACAGTTAAAATAATGCATGTCATGTGCACCAATAATAACTCCCCACATTTCATAACAATTAATGAAAAAGTTTGAATTAATTAATCATTATAATATTTAACAATTAAATATCAAAATAATCAATTAATATTATTATTATTATATAATTATTTTTTTATTTATAATAAATACATATATATATGGCATGTGTCAATCTCATTTGACGAATAATTAATGTGTATCTAATCGTATTATGTATCAAATACAAATACACAATAATTATTATCGGACAAAATCTCCTAATGCATGTTTCATCGTTCAACCAATTAAACGATCCGAATTAACTCACTTAATCCGGTGAAGTATTATGAATAATCCTTATTACTCATATCGCATTGCCAAGTGCTCAATGAGTACACTTCATATTGTGGGACTCTCTAAGTTTAGGTTTTATCCGTCACGAAATCCAATTTCGTGTCCATAATCCACCCACTCATGGATTATGACGAACATGGATAATCTCGCTAAACTATGCAAGTCGAGGTCATTGCATACAACAAAATTAGCCCAATCCAATTTTAAAGACTAATATTAATTAATATAACATTCAAAATATTACATTAATTTTAATTAAAGTGTATTAGCCATAATTTATTAGTTAAACTAGTATTTTCAAAACATTAATTAAACTAATTAATCATGTTTTAATTAATCAACTCATGTCCAACACAAATTGAAGCAAAACAACTCATTCCATGCTTCTCATGCTCACGGAAATTTGGCATAAACATATCCAATTTTGATTTCAATCTAATTAATCAATAATCAATATATATATCATGCCATAAACTCATCCAATAGTCAAATTAACAAATAATCACCATGAACACTCCTAGGGTAGCATTCGGCCAAGGCCAGGGAATTAGGGAAATTTTTATCCAATTCATTTTCTCAATTTCTAAGATGCATAAAACTAATTCATCATCATCAAAGCTAAACCAAACAATCAATTTGAGGAAATCATGCTCCAAACACAAAAACCCCCAAATAAAGTCCATAAACCCTAGAATAAAATCATGCTTAGAAAAGGCTATGATACCATTGTTAGTGTTCCTAGAACATTCCAATGATCTCTAAAACATGATTTAGTGTGTGAATAATCAAAATAAGATTGCGGAATAAACTTACATTGATTGGCTTAGATGATGGATTTCAAAAATTTGTAAGTTTGTGAAGAGCTCCAAGCTTTTCTTTGTGTTCCAAATTCAAGGAATTGGTTTCCATATCACCTTATTTTCTCTTTGAAGTGCTAGCTAACTAGAATTTTTGCAACAAAAATTCCATGGGAGAGGAAGGAGGGTTCACGGTAAAATGAAGGAGAATGAGAGAGAGAGTTTTTTCTTTTTGTGTTTTTGATTTCTAAAATCAATTACCAAAAGTCAAGTCTCAAAGTTGGTATATCTTTTTTCAAAATAAAGACAAAGTGTGTTGGTTGTTGATTGATTGTAGAATAAGCAATCCAAGCTTTCACTCAACCATTAACAACTTACATCACTAGTCAAACTTGTTGATGTAAGTCAAGTGGGTCCCACCACTTTTAAATTCCAAATTTAAGTCGAACAACTCGACACGCAACTTCGCTCGATCCCGGGTTCGTTTAGTTTCGAATTAAACGAATTTTTCGTTGCGACTTAATTAAATTTAATTTAATTTAATAATAATACCTCGCAAAATTATTACGAAAGTCGCTTACGAATTAATTCTAAATTAATTTGTTTGCCCGGATTAAAATCCTATTTTAATTCCGCTTTGAAATCTGATTTCAATTAATATATCCGATATATTATTTAATTGATTAATTCCAAATTAATTGTTCGCTCTCTTCTAATCAAATTTTATCCCAGATAAATTCTTGCCGTAATTAATCCCAGACTAATTTTCTCTCTCTCATAATTAATCCCAGATTAATTTTGTTTGAGTCAAATGTCATCGGTAAATCTTTGGGAAGCGACCCATGAGATCCCTGGATATGTTGGCAGTAAATACGGTCATCGATTATCTGAATACGTGTATACTTAGTACCATGTTCTTACTGATTTACAAGAGATAGTTGGCTTCTAGGAAAGCACCGTGCCTACCCAATTCTCCAGAAATATTCTTTTAAGAAATATATAATCTTTGTCAAGCGTAGTATACTAAGTATCGCGTATTACGATCCAGTATCGGATGTCACATGCTAGGCCTGGGGCTGGAATTGTGTCTGCTCGTACGAAGCATATATCGAATCAATAGCAACTAGTATCTGTAATCGGATAATCATGACTTTGTCATATTATCCCGATAGCTGCAGTATTTAAAAGTACTAGTTATGTATCCCTGCGTGATCATCATCTCCATATGACTGAAGTGATACTTCCATCTTGACATCACACCCAATACACTATGATTCTCAGTAAACCCAGAAGAGGCGTACACAGAACCTTTTAAAGCCTCGGACGATCAAAACCAAAGCGTACTGATTGTCGCAAGTATTAGCGATGAAGTCTCAGGTAAAGACCAAATACACCTACCCTGATGCGGATTCCCATAGACACATAGTCATACTACCATTGGAATTTCAAGGGGTCTATCCAGAGCGAAGCTGTTCCCGGTCTAACGGCTAATAGAACCTCCTATCGTACTTACATAAATATCCAATACTTAAATATATGAGAACTATGCTGTTAAGCTTCCATAACGCGAACAAGTGTAATACTAGTCTATTCCGTATTATCGATGTCCAGTCTCGATGTCTAGTCTCGATAATACTATGACTAGGGATATTTAATTATTAAACCGTCTGTGGATTGATATTGTCTCATATCTTATTAATCTGGAACTAATCATAAGGACTTTTATCAATTATATATATCAAAGTAATCTAATTACAAATTGATAAAATAGCAGTTTCCTTTGTCACATAGTTAATTTGTACAAAAACCACAATATCTGTTACAAATAGTGATGTTATGGGTCATAATTGTCCAACAATCTCCCACTTGGCTTATATCCAATCACTCAAGTATCTAACACCTGAACTATATACATGTCGCTCAAACTTTTGCTGAGAAATAGCTTTCGTCAGCAGATCTGCAATGTTGTCATTGAAGCGATCCTTTCGATCTTCATATCGCAACGATGAATGATCTCACGAATCAGATGGAAACATCAAAGTACATGTTTGGATCGTTGATGTGACAGTGGTTCCTTATCCTGAGCTATAGCCCCGTTATTGTCACAATACAAAGGAACTGGCTCAGCTGCTAACGGAACTACTCCTAATCCAATTAGGAATTTACGAATCCAAACTGCCTCTTTTGCTGTTTCAGCCGCAGTAAGATATTCCACTGCTCCGTTGTTCAAACAAAATATATACCCAAATTGTGACTTAGAGTCGTCTTTATCGGTTTGGAAACTTCCGTTGGTGAACCCAGTCACCTCAAGTTCTCCATCTCCATAGACTAAGAAAGCATCCTTAGTTCATCTAAGATACTTAAGGATGATCGTAACTGCAACCCAGTAACCATCACCTGGATCAGCTTGATAGCGACTACACATGCTCAAATCATACTAGACATCAGGTCGTGTACATATCATGGCATACATGATCGATCCGACTGTAGAAATGAACGGGATCCGACTCATGTTGTCTCTCTCATATTGAATTTTAGGACACATGTCCTTAGATGGAGTGACGCCATGTGACACTGGCAGCAGTCCCCTCTTAGACTGATCCATGTTGAATCTCTTCAACACTTTGTCAATGTACGAGCTCTGAGAGAGTCCAAGTAGCTTTCTAGATCTATCCCGGTAGATCCTTATTCCCAGAATAAAGGGTGCTTCTCCCAGATCTTTCATGGAGAATTTTAATGAAAGCAAAGCTTTCACCGATTGTAACATGGGAATGTCATTGCCAATAAGCAATACATCGTCAACGTAAGGGACAATGAATATCAGTGCGCTCCCACTAACCTTCTTATATACACAAGGATTATCTTTGTTTTGAATGAAATCATATTCTTTTATGATCTCATCAAAATGTTGGTTCCAAGAACGCGATGCTTATTTCAATCCATAAATAGATCGATTTAACTTGCAAACCTTTTTTGAATATTTTGGTATGACAAAACCGTCAGACTGTTGCATAGAAACATCCTCCAAAAGGTTTCCATTAAGGAAAGTGGTTTTGACGTCCATTTTCCATAATTCATAATCGAAATATGCAGCAATAGCAAGCTTTATCCGAATAGATTTTATCAAAGCAACAGGTGAAAAGGTTTCGTCGTATTCGACACCATATCGTTGACGATACCCTTTCGCTACAAGTCTAGCTTTGTACGTTTGTATGTTACCATCAATGTCAGTCTTCTTTTTGAAGGCCTATTTACAACCAATCGGCTTAACGCCTTCTGGTGCATCAATCGGTGTCCAAACTTGGTTGGTGTACATGGAATCCATTTCGGACTTCATGACATTTTGCCATAAAGCAGAGTCGATACCTTGTATCTCTTTCTCATACGTAGCCGTCTCATTATCCTCAATAAGATTAATATCCACATGAGGCAAGATCAGAAACCCAAACCTCTCAGGTTGTTTTCTGACTCTCTCCAATCTACGCGGTTCTTGTGTATTAGAAGATTGTGGTACAGTCTCATCCCCGATGAATTGTTCGTGTTCCGTTGGGGAATCGATGCTAGGAACAGTATCACTCCGATTTTCATCGAGTTCTACTTTCCTCTCACTTAACACTGCATTTAGGAATTCCTTCTCCAGGAAAACCGCATGTAGAGTAACAAATACCTTGTTCTCTTGTGGATTGTAGAAGTAATATCCTTTGTTTCCCTAGGATAACCTATAAATAGACATTTATCCGATTTTGGTTCTAGTTTGGTACCGTCCAAACGTTTAACGTATGCCCAGCATCCCAAATCTTCAGGAATGAGAAACCTGGTTTCTTTCCTGTCCATATTTCATATGAAGTCCGTTCAGCAGACTTTGACGGAACCTTATTCAAAATAAGTATTGCACTGTTCAATGCGTATCCCTAGAAGGAAATTGGTAGCTCAGTGCGACTCATTATAGACCTTACCATGTCTAACAAAGTTCAGTTTCTCTGTTCAGACACACTGTTTAATTGAGGTGTTCTGAGAGGAGTCCACTGTGAAAGAATATCATACTCTTTCAAGTAATCGAGAAACTCATTGCTTAAGTATTCACCACCACGGTCCGACCATAATATTTTAATACTTTTACCGGTCTGTTTTTCTACTTTGTGTCGAAACTCTTTGAATTTCTCAAAATTTTCCGACTTGTGTCTCATAAGATACACATAACCATAACGTGATGCATCATCCTTAAAGGTTACAAAGTATTCATATCCACTTCTAGCCTGGCTAGACATGGGCCCATTTACGTCACTATGAGCGAGGGCTAACAGTTCGGTGGAACGTATACCTTTACCACTAAAAGGCATTTTAGGTATTTTACCTAATAAACAAGATTCATATACGTCATATGAATTAGGATCAAATCCGTCCAAGTATCCACTCTTCGAAAATGTGGATATGCGAGTCTTGTTTATGTATCCCAGCGACAATGCCACAGATATGTTTCATCTGTGTTGCTTAATTTAAGCCTTTTATTTGTCATGTTATATGTTTAAGATTTATTTGTATTCAAAATATAAAGACCATTATTAACATCAGCACTGCATATCTCAAAATCATTTTTATAAACAAAACACCCAGTGTTTCTGAATACAAAAGTTTACCCATATTGAGTAAAACAAGATACAGATATAATGTTTCTAGTCAAACTAGGTACATAATATACGCCTGATAAAGTAAGAGCATGCCACGATGGCAGTTTCAAAATATCGGTCCCAACAGCCAAAACGGCGACTCTAGTCCCATTTCCAACTCGGAGGTCAATCTCGCCTGAGGCCAGTCTCCTGCTAATCCACAGATCCTGCACATCAGTACATATATGAGTACCACATCCAGAATCAAAAATCCAATTTTTAAAACTAGAAGTAGACATGTTTATCTCAATAATAAACATACATGAAGCCGGAGCTTTGCCCGCCTTCACTTCCTTCATGTGCGCCTTGTACTCACGGTAGTCACGCTTCCAGTGATCACATTTGCCACACTGCAGGTAGACATCTTGGGATTTGTCATTTGCCTTCCCAGAAGACTTTGATGATTTGGCCTTGCCCTTTCTTTTCTTCTTCTTCTTCACACCTCCAGAAGCCTTCGGCCAAGCCTTGGCATTCTGAGATGTCAAAGCGAAGTGCGCCTCGCGCTTATTGCCCTTTAAAAGCTCTTTTTCTGCCTCTTTCAGCATTGCCATCAACTCTCCAAGAGTCTTTTCTTGGTTCATCATATTGTAATTTATGATGAACCCGCACCAGCTGTCAGGAAGAGGCTGTAAGATCAAATCTATTGAAGTCTCAACCTGAAAAGTTATGCCTAGTTGACCAGCTGTTCAATGTCAGCAATCATCTGCGACACATGGTGCTCGACAGATGTACCTCCGACATACGATAGCGAAAGAGCTTCTTCTGCAATTTATTTTTTGCGATCTAAGGTTAGATCGGTGAAGGTCCCTCAATTTCAACATCATTTTGTAGCGATCCAATCCCTTATTTTGACGAAGAAATTATGGGGTCATTGCAGCAAGCATGATGGATTGAGCAGTTGAGTTGTCGTCACTGTGAGTCTTCAAAAGCTTAAGCTCAAGCGGCTGCTCAATTTCGGGCTTAAGCCCGAGAGGTTTCTCTATCGTATAGAGCATTTTCTCAGCCCCCAGGACAATCCTGAGGTTCATATCCCAGTCAGGAAAATTCACATCGTTAAAGACATTTTCGCCCATGATAATATCCCTAATGTTGATCTTTCCAGCCATCTTAATTGTAATAGTCTAACTATTCAATTAACGATTTCGGAAACAGTCCAACTGTTAAAAGAAAATAATAAAATATAGTCCAATTAATATAAATATATAATGACGAAAATAATTTGAAAGCGTGTATTCGGTAAGTATTAAATGAAATTACAACTTTAATACTGGCCTCTCACTATTTTTTGGCGTGCCTCGAACCCTCTGTTGAGTACTCGTGAAACCTAATTTCCTAGTGGGCTAGGATCCCGTTAAATAACACACAACCTTGACTTTGGCCAACAAGCTGTATGAAACTTAACTAGGTAGATCTCTAAGATCAATTGGATCCCATCCAATTCCTAGATCTAGTAGGTGGACCTCAAATACCGAAACACATATCCAATATATTTCCTAACCTTTTCCTCTGAATCCACTAAGCCTTGACTTTAGCTCAACAAGCTTAATGATTCCAGTTAAGCGCAACCCATTGATAGTGGGAAAACTTCGTAATCCACGTCGATGTACAGAAGTGACCTTGACTTTGTCGAACAAATCACAACTGCCTAAGACATGTGATATATAACAAAGCCTTCATGGTTTAAATACATCCGCGATGGACATTGATCTTGACTTTGGCCAACAAACCAATGTCAATCTTGGATCTTGAGAAAGAACCACTCAATGGAAGGAAAACGTTTAATATTTGATTGAGGGTTTTTTGTCTTATCATACATCGTTAAGCATGCATTCTAAAAGCATAATAATGCGCGAAATAAAATTAATAATGATATGCGGATGGATATATAATAAATTTGTTCCTAAAAAAAATCTCTCTATTTCCCTCTCCCGCTAGCACTATTCTTACTTCTACCCAATTACATAATACTATAAAGAAACCTCATTTACATTAAGGGGAATTGATGAGAAGAGAAATACAAAGAGTCATGAGATAATAGGCTGGACACACGGGTCCAACTTAATAAATTCTAAATTTATTAAAATAATTTCCAAAATTGCCCTCACCCTTCGAATATCTGTCCGATATACATTATTCATACAATACATCTATGTATTCACACAAAGCATGTTATTCAATCAATCTAATGCAATTAATGACCATCCAATGTTCAAACAACGATTTGATTTGCGCCCGTCCAACTCGTTTAAGAACAAATACTCAAAGTACGTTTTCTTGAATTATATCGAACTATAATTTTAAATCCAATTTAATTTTTATTCAATACTAATTCAAATTTAATTCCAAATTAAATAATTACACCTTTTAAGTGTCTTTTAGACTTAGATTCTAAATCTAATCTTAATGGATCTCAAAGGCCTAATTAGTATCCAATATCTTTTAATTAAAGTCCAATGGGCTTTTAAATAATTCATAAGGCATGGACTTTAAATAATTCATAAGGCATGGACTTTGGCCAATATAGATCCAATCCAATATGCCAAGGCCCAATTAGGAATCACCATTTGCCATAAAATCAATTTTGGCCCATTAGGCCTAATTAAATATTAAAAGACTTAAAAGTTATATTTGGACTTTATGGAATGGTTTTAGGCCCAATACGGATTCAATCCAATTGTCCTAAACCAAGCTTGGCCCAACCAAGCCCATTTAGCCCAAATACAATAAAATTAGCCCAATTCAATTTTAAAGACTAATATTAATTAATATAACATTCCAAATATTACGTTAATTTTAATTAAAGTGTAATAGCCATAATTAATTAGTTAAACTAATATTTCCAAAACACCAATTAAACTAATTAATCATGTTTTAATTAATCAACTCATGTCCAACACAAATTGAATCAAAACAACTCATTCCAAGCTTGTCTTGCTCGCGGCAATTTGGCATAAACATATCCAATTTTGATTTCAAACTAATTAAATCAACAATCAATATACATATCATGCCATAAACTCATCCAATAGTCAAATTAACAAAGAATCACCATGAACACACCTATGGTAGTATTCAGCCAAGGCCAAAGAATTAGGGAAAATTTTATCCAATTTATTTTCTCAATTCATAAGATGCATAAATCTAATTCATCATCATCAAAGCTCAACCAAACAACCAATTTGAAGAAATCATGATCCAAACACAAAAACCCCAATAAAGTCCATAAACCCTAGAATAAAATCATGCTTAGAAAAGGCTCTGATACCATTGTTAGTATTCCTAAAACATGGCAAGGATCTCTACAACATGATTTAGTGTGCGAATAAACAAAATAAAATTGTAGAATAAACTTACATTGATTGGCTTGGATGATGGATTTCAAAATTTTATATGTTTGTGAAGAGCTCCAAGCTTTTCTTTGTGTTCCAAACTCAAGTAATTGGTTTTCCCATCACCTTATTTGCGCTTTGAAGTGCTAGCTAACTAGAATTTTTGCAACAAAAATTCCATGGTATAGGGAGGAGGGTTCACGGCAAAGTGAAGGAGAAAAAGAGGAGAGAGTTTTTCTTTTTGTGTTTTTGATTTCTAAAATCAATTACCAAAAGTCAAGTCTCAAAGTTGGTATATCTTTTTTCAAAATAAAGACAAAGTGTGTTGGTTGTTGATTTAGTGTAGAATAAGCAATCCAAGCTTTCGCTCAATCATTAACAACTTCCATCACTAGTCAAACTAGTTGATGTAAGTCAAGTGGGTCCCACCACTTTTAAATTCCAAATTTAAGTCAAACAACTCAACACGCAACTACGCTCGGGCCCGGGTTTGTTTAATTCCAAAATTAAATGAATTTTCCGCTGCGACTTAATTAAATCCAATTTAATTAAATAATAATGTCCTTCAAAATTATTACGAAAGTCGCTTACAAATTAATTATAAATTAATTCGTTTATCCGGATTAAAATCCAATTTTAATTCCACTTTGAAATCTAATTTCAATTAATATATCCGATATATTATTTAGTCGATGAATTCCAAATTAATCGTTCTCTCTCTTCTAATCGAATTTTATCCCAGATAAATTTTTGCGTAATTAATCCCAGATTAATTTTCTCTCTCTCATACTTAATTCCAGATTAATTATGTTCAAGTCAAATGTTATCGGTGAATCTTTGGGAAGCGATCCAAGAGATCTCTGGATATGTTGGGAGTAAATACGGTCATCGGACTATACGAAATATGTGCGTACCTAGTACCACGTTCTTACCGATTTACAAGAGAAAGTTGGCTTCTAGTAAAGCATCGTGCCTACCCAATTCTCCAGATATATTCTTTTAAGGAATTCATAATCTTTATCAAGCGTAGTATACTAAGTATCACGTATTACGATCCAGTATTGGATGTCACATGCTAGGCCCGGGGTTGAAATTCTGTTTTCCCGTACGAAATATATATCGGAGTACTAGCAACTAGTATCTGTAATCGGATTATCATGACTTTGTCATATTATCCTGATAGCTGCAGTATTTAAGAGTACCAGTTCTGTATCCCTGCGTGATTATCATCTCCATATGACGGAAGTGATATTTTCATATTGACATCACACCCAATACACTACGATTCTCAGTAAACCCAAAAGAGGCGTACACAGAACCTTTTAAAGCCTCGGACGATCAAAATCAAAACGTACTGATTATCGCAAGTATTAGCGATGCAAGTCTCAGGTAAAGACCAAATACACTTACCCTGATGCGGATTCCCATAGACACATAGTCATACTACCAATGGGATTCCGAGGGGTCTATCCAGAGTGAAGCTGTTCCCGATCTAACGACTAACAGAACCTCCTATCGCACTTACATAAGTATCAAATACTTAAATATATGAGAACTATGTCGTTAAGCTTCCATAACGTGCACAAGTGCAATACTAGTCTATTCCGCATTATCGATATCCAATCTCGAAATACTATGACTTGGGATATTTAATGATTAAACCGTCTGTGGATTGATACTGTCTCATATCTTATTAATCTAGAACTAATCATAAGACTTTTATCATTTATATATATATTAAAGTAATCTAATTAAAAATGATAAAATAGTAATTTTCTTTGTCACATAGTTAATTTGTACAAAAACCACAATGTCTTTTACAAATAGTGATGATATGGGTCATAATTATCCAACAGCAAGTCGAGGTCCTTGCATACGTATAATCCCTCCATCACAGGCCATCCGTATTATACCTGGGATATAGATCAAAACGTCAAATCTGTTCGCTATAATACAGTCGACTTTCAATTTACGATCACGAAATAACACTCGGAACTGGTTTCCGACGTTATACCACGGCCATGGATTTACTAGATCAAAAACACGTGCTGGATGCCTATGCCCTGGACACTGGACTGACGGATCCCATCTGGATACGCATAGGATATCATGAGTATCAGTCCACACCCAACGAACAGACGGAGTCCTGATCATGACTAGAACGTTGATGTGACTGCCATCAAAGTGTGGAGGATAACTCATATATCTACAGTGGTATCTCAAGTCGAAAGACCACTATGCTCGCTCAACTCTAGAAGGTTTCTATTGACGTTGGTGTACCATATATTAGGAAACCTTCCGTGAGTCGTTCAGTGTCTTATCAAATAGACACCTACATGTCTATAAGAGTCTCCTGAGACTCATGGTTCACTGGGACAAACCATCGGATCAAGTCACGATATACGACATGTACTGGTCTCAGCGGATTTTACTAACCAACCTATGTTAGCAAATCTTGACCAGGAATTTATTTCAGGATATACAACTAATAGTGTGCTTCCCAATGTCAATTACAAACTACATTGTAACTGCGCACTATACTGTAAATCATAAGGTCTTTGTCTAATATACATGTATCACTTAACCAGATTCAGTTTCGATCTAATCATAATCAGGTATCTAATTATAATTAGATCGAATAAGCGTATAAAAGACATGGGTGCTACCGATAAATTAGTAATATTATGGAAAATATAATTGCTCGTATTTATGAATCGAACATAAATACGATCTGGATTGGCACTTCGAGCACCAACCCTAACAATTTCTGCCACTTGCTCTAGTGCCAATCCACGGTATCATATACACATCTCAATGTGTATCGCATACTCATGGCCCTCAAGAGCTCACCAGCACTCAAAAGGTAGGCAACAACAAGTAAGCCCGCTATACAATTCGAGTTTGTCCAATAAATCCCACCATTTTCCTTAGCTAGCGTCATTCATATTTTGCAGAATCCAAAGTCCACATCAATATGACTCAGACGATATATCAAAATTGTGCTATAGCTACTGAGTTATCTATGTATTTGGAGATCAAATCCAAATACTACGAGACAACCGCAAGCACTATACTAATATGAAAACTTCTAATCTATAAGGGTCACTTTGCAACTTCATAAGTCAATACTTCAAAAGTTACAACTGATTCCACTAGTTTAGTAGAATCAACGGTTACACTCCCATTGCATCTTTTCTGACTTTATATGACATAGACCATCTAATGTCATAATTAGAATCAAAATTAATCTAACCTTATGGTTGCTGACTAAATTCTCCATTGTATATGAAACTCATTCTTAACATCTCAAAGATCATAAAGACATGTTTCTAGAACCATCATATAGTATGCAATATATCAAAATAACTCGTAATAATTACGATTAAATTGATATCTATAATCGCACATAATGCAGTATTCATTACGCCATCATCCTATGATGCATAAGATTGACTAGACATTCCAATCAATCTATCTTTCGATAAATGAATCATCATTCACGAATGATGAATACTATATACATAAAAGACACATTAACTGTCAAACAGTTACACTAACTGTCATACGGATAGTCTTACTGTGTCCTTTATTAGATCATATCTCATATGCGACTAATGGAAGTATCTCACAAGTCTCTTAGTTTTATATCTTATATAAAACTTTATATCAAATATATGAGAGACTGCTTCCATTATTTCCATGGAGAAAATAAGACTTAGGATATATAATACTAGAAAGAAATTTATACGCTCCCACTGACCCTACTAATAAATACGTATTCTCTATACTTCGATAAAACCAGACAATCTGACTGATATCAAAATCAGAGAACACGAATTTCCAGAAAACTTATCTGAGTCTATAATAGGCTCCATAAGCTAGTATATCAAACTGTGATCTTAGTAGAATACAAATTCTAGGGCCATTCTAGAATGAACTCTTCAAACAAAGAAATCACGACGGATCTCTCATTCGAAGAAATCACTCAAGAATGTCATTTTGTATTTTTTAACCAAAAAACCACGGTTTAATATCAACATTAACCAACATATCTTTAATTGTTCAATCAGTGCAACAAGAGACAAGCTTCCTCAGAATTTACAATAGACTACTGAGTATTACCTATTCATTGTCATACTATAAAGGTCAAACTTTTATC
The DNA here is from genome assembly GCA_019454045.1 of Zanthoxylum bungeanum. NCBI lineage: Eukaryota > Viridiplantae > Streptophyta > Magnoliopsida > Sapindales > Rutaceae > Zanthoxylum > Zanthoxylum bungeanum. The sequence continues at coordinate 52,548 of SKCR01029621.1, read as the reverse complement.
AAGCTCACTTGCTTTTGTTGCGCAAACACTTTGGACATTTTATGAACTATTCATAATAGAAGCCTAATAAAGTTCAAAACTTGATCGTCATAAGCCATGAACAATCTTAGATCTATGGTTCAATGGTAATTTCTGAAATCGATATCAAATATCGCTTCCACTATAAGTTATAGGATAATTTTCTTTGATAAGAAAACATCATAATCATTAAGTATCAGATACTTTGTAAATGATTCTGACATCCTATAGGACTTATATGGCAGTTTTCTAAGGGTCTTTTCATCTTATTAATTACGTAGTTCCATTACAATTTATCATTTTCACATTTGACTTCATAAGTCAATATTTTCTGCAATCGTCAACATCCAATGTTAACCACCAAGTAATAAAATAATTTTATTACTCAGGATCGTAGAAAAGATATTTCCATTAAATAGAATAAATGATAAATCTATCACTCGTATCTCCGAGGTACAAGTACTTTCAATTATAAACTATTATATATAAGAAATATTAAATCTTAACTTTTCAAGATTCAAATTTCTACTATACATATCATATATATAACTGTAGAAACAAATGAAACTAAATTAAAAAGACGAAATAGCATTACTGGAGCATAACCCCAAAAGCATTGAAAACCAATTTGGTAACTCTTAATATCAACGAATCAGATCATATAAGATTCGATAACTCCCACTGATCAATTTCATCACAATGGAATCGCAGAAGTTTAATACTGAGTAAAAATCACATTCATTAAATAACTATAGAACTAATTGCCTTAAATTCAATCAAACATCTTTGAACAATTGAAAGACGCACAATGAATTTTTAAAGACAAAGTTTTCAACACTACAGATAAAATATCTTTGAACTATTCAAACTATTCTATCCAAGTTTCATTAGAAACATATTGACAGTTCTTGAACAATTCAAGACGTTCAACATGTTCTCTATTAGAAACACGTAACTAAGTTATGACAATTCATCAACTGAGATACGAAGCAAATAGAACTCTACAAAGCACTTTCTAATTCATTAAACTACATAATTCAAAGCATTAGTTTAACAAATCTGTGGTCCAATGACAATCATCGGTTAAATGAGATCTAATCATAATCTGAATACAATATTCATTAAATGGATAAGGATATGTGGTGTGATCTCGTATCAGACCATCCTTTACCATAAGTAAGAAGCATCTAATGCTGTTATGATAAAACCTCATAAAGCACAATTCTCAGTTATTTACTTTACCGAATATTTTCTTAATGTTTATCTTTCATTAATAAAACTACTAGTCGTTTAAAATATGTAACAACTGTTTATACAGAATAAGTAACTACCCAATAGTCACAAGTTCTGATATCAAATATCAAAATAGTCATTAAATATTATTTTAATTAACTAGACGAGAGACCCTATATCCAATACCTACAGTCGTCGTATTGCCAGAATCGATATTCTCTATATACAACTATACGTATCTCTCTTTCTTAAGCTTTATAATTTGCGTTCAATTATTCACAATATTTGTAAATAATCGATTAGCAAATTATGACAGACACGTGACTTCTAAAAGTCACTAAAAACGAAGAAACAACATTAAAGATAAATAAATACTAAAGGGGTTTTCTTAATGCCAATTAAGAATCTCGAGACATGAACTATTTAATCAATTCTTACTGCATAAGAAACAATTCTTTCTAGAATAATATCCTAAAACAGATATCTATTTAGATTACCTAATCGCGACTTAGAAACTAAGTCACAAACCATCTTGATATTCAAGAAAATCGGAACAACAGTTCCCGATGGTTTAAACTAATCTAACAATATCTAAGTCTACTGTCTTTCTAAAACCTATTCTAGAACTAAGCAACCATAAGTAAAGTCAGAAAATATATTCAAGTAATATTTAATGCACTGGATTAGAAATGTAAATTTATAAACAATATAGAATAAAGGAAAACGAAAGTAGTAAATTCCAAAAAAATTACATACTGCTTAAGTTATGGATTTTTACCCAGGAGTGTCTCTCAATACTTTACGTAATACCATAATCCCCAACGGACAACAGGAATTCAAAAATTAAATCAAATTTCATAGTGAGAGTATGATCTCATGAATATATTTCGACTCACAGCTTTGACACGATCTTACCTACGTTAATTCATTAGGTAGACAACTATTTGTCAATCACTCACTAGTGACTCCTGATTTTGGTCCGGACTGTTTCTTATTGTGACAGGTTTGGCATGTTCACAGGGAGGCGTATCAAGACTACACTTGTCAATGACATACTTAAGCTACCGGTGTAATCCTGACAGCTTTGGCACGTTCAGTATATCCACTTTCACTTGAATTTGTGTAGTATCAATATACAACAGGTATGGATAAAATTCTATCAATTGCACCCTCACTGCTTTGGCACGATCTCAGATGCAGCCATAAAAAATTACCCATAAACCGTATTAACAAGACGAACCAATAAACATATATCCAATACATGTCACTTAACAACCATATTTAAAAATGGGGATTTTCCTATGGAAGTTTTAATCTACATCAAATGCAGAATTTTAATCTAAACTATTTTCTAAATATTTCAATTCTACTTTAGAAAACATAACACAATTTAACTACTAAATTTCCATTATATTTTTCGTTAACGTAAAACCGAAAAGTAAAGAAACATATCTCGATTACAAGCACGTGGGAACATTAAAATTGGATTATATATCAAATATCAAGCATGAATAATGTAATAGATGGAGCATCAGTCCCGCTCTGATACCATTTTTGTTGGGGTTTAGGGCGATGGAGCGTGGCGGAAGAGCAGGTCGAACGAAATCGTATTTTAAAAATTTTTCAAAATACCAAATAAATTATTCATGAATAATTTATTCATATTTCACCTAAACCTATTTATTCAATATCGAATATTGACATAAACATAGTTGAAACTTCGTGAAACTTTTACGAAAATCGTTTTTCCGCAAAATGGCCTAAAATATTTTTTTGACCGGACCGACTACCCGATAATTATGGAAATTGCCCAGGAAAGTTATAATAGTGTTGGGGCAGTTCATGGGCTGCCTGAACAGTGACAGATTCACTGTTTAGACAACCATCACCCGGTTGGCTCAAAATCCACCCAGGTAACGCCGTTTTTTTACCGTTTTCGCTTATTTCAAGTCGAAAACACTTTTCGGAAATTGTTCCAACTCCTAAAACACATCCAATACATTCATAACACATCAAATACATCCCAGAATTTCTAGTTTTACATAATTTGATCAATAAACCGAAATTCCTAATTTTTTATGCTTTAAATCCAAAATTTCAAGATTAAATCAATTAATCTCAACACCAATTGAGTCCCACCACACATGAACTACTCTAGAACAATTCTAGGATATCTTAGAGTGGATCAAAAACTCTAGAATGACAATCATCAATAATTGATAAATTTGGAAACTAATTACTTCCAAATCTACATTTCACACATGCATAATCTTCCCATTTCATCATCAACAACCAAAAGCACGAATTTTCATCAAAAAAAAAGAAACCCTAAGATCTCATAAGATCAAAAAGAAACTAGAAAAAAAATTTCTAAGCTTGGGAGTTTAGGAATTACCTTTAATCTTTTGTTTTTCCTAAGCTTTTTCTTGGATTCTTATTTGTTTTCACTTGATATATCAAGGATAAATGAAACCCATTTCACTCATGAAGTTTTCGGAAATGGTAAGAATGATCAAGAAAGAGAAACAAATTTTCTCCTTTTAATATCGGTTTGACCAAAATATGTGGATTTTGTGGCATTTTTTTCTTTCAAAATTTTTTAATCCAATTAAAAAAAAATTACTTTACATAATCAAATCATATTTGAACATTTGTAAAGTTAAAATAATGCATGTCATGTCACCACATTTCTTAACAATTAATGAAAAGGTTGAGTTAATTAATCATTCTAATATTTAACAATTAAATATCAAATAATCAATTATTATTATTATTATTATTATATAAGTATTTTTTTTATTTACAATAAATAATAAATACATATATATATATATGACATGTGTCAAAATCTTATTTGACGAATAATTAATGTGTATCTAATCGTCTTATGTATCAAATATAATACACAATAATTATTATCAGACAAAATCCCCTAATGTATGTGTCATCGTTTAACCGATTAAACGATCCGAATTAACTTACTTAATCCGGTGAAGTATTATGAATAATTCGTATTATTCATATTTTTTGCCCAAGTGCTCAACGAGTACACTTTATATTATGGGACTCTCTAAGTTTAGGTTTTATCTGTCACGAAATCCAATTTCATGTCAATAATCCACCAAATCATGGATTATGACGACCATGGATAATCTCACTAAACTATGCAAGTCGAGGTTATTGCATACGTATAATCTCTCCATCACAAACCATCCGTATTATACCTGGGATATAGATCAGAACGTCAAATCCTTTCGGTATAATACAATCGACTTTCAATTTACGATCACGAAATAACACTCGGAACTGGCTTCTGAAGTTATGCCACGGCCATGGATTTACTCGATCATAAACACGTGTTGGATGTCTATGCCCTGTACACAGGACTAACGGATCCTATCTTGATATGCACAGAATATCATTAGCATCAGTCCACACCCAACGAACAGGCGGAGGTCTAATCATGACTAGATCGTTGATGTGACTGCCATCAAAGTATGGAAGATAACTCATATATCTACAGTGGTATCTCAAGTCGAATGACCACTTTGCTCGCTCAACTCGAAAAGATTTCTTTTGACGTTGGTGTATCATCTATTAGCAAACCTTCTGTGATTCATTCAATGTCTTATCAAATAGACACATACATGTCTATATGAGTCTCCCGATACTCATGGTTCACTGGGACAAACCATCGAACCAAGTCACGATATACGACATGTACTGGTCTCAGTGGATTTTACTAACCGACCCGTGTTAGCAAATCTTGACCAGGAACTTTATTTCAGGATATACAACTAATAGAGCGCTTCATAATGTCAATTACAAACTATGTTGTAACTGCGCACTATAATGTAAATCCTAGGATTTTTGTCTAATATACACGTATCACTGAACCAGATTCAGTTTCGATCTAATCATAATCAGATATCTTATAGAAATTAGATCGAATAAGCGTATAAAAGACAAGGGTGCTACCGATAAATTAGTAATATTATGAAAAATATAATTGCTCGTATTTATGAATCGGACATAAATACGATCCGGATTGGCACTTCGAGTAGCAATCCTAACACAATCATCATCAGTTTCCATTGATCCTTCAACTCCAGTTCCGCTTGCACTTGCAGATGCATTATCGAACAATTCTTCAAATTCATGAGGGGCATCTTCTTGTTGTCTCATATCAGCTCGGGTCCAATCATCCACACATGTTGTTACTTCTAGAGTGCTTGGATGTAATGAAGACCATCTGACTTCCAATATATTGCCTCTCATGCCAAAGACTTGCTCAACCGCAACATTAGAAACAAGTGCTGCCAATATCTCATTGGCAATAATTGATAATTCAGGATATATACTTTGATGTCGATTCCATCATTCAAGGATTTGAAAATTTTTACTAACTAAACTTTCGATGGAAAACTCCAAATTTATAGATAAATAATTATTTAATTCCGGGTTATAAGTCGTGTTATCCCTATATTTTTTATTTCGTTGTAATAACCAACGATCACCTGCACTAAGTCTTGATTGCATTACGGTCGTTTCGCTACTACTAGATTGTCTTACTGATTGCAAGTTATATCTTCTAACATAATCACTAAATAATTTTATTAAATAAATTTTTATTTTAGCTATTATTCTTATAATATCAATTTCATCTAATATTCCTAAATATCCATAGTAAGCGGGTAAAGCACTATTCAAACTTTCTAATTTAAATCTAAGATCAAAAACAGCACCAATAAGATAAAGTAAATGAATGTCTCTAAAATAATGCAATAATTTCCGTTTCATAACATTAATATCTTTAAACAAAATAATATCATTAGAATCACGACTATCAACATGCTCATCGAGAGAACCAACAATATTCAAACTTTTAAGAATAAATAAATGTGTTGTAGGATAATAAACTCCGCTAAAAAATTTTGTAGCATCATTAAAAACTTTTAAAATCTCTAAAATTTTATCATAAATTTCCCATTGATTAGGAAAAAGTGTGATATATTGAACATGTTGAAGAAAAAACTACATAATGCATTTTTGTATTGCAAAACTTGACATAAAAGAAAATAAGTTGAATTCCAACGTGTTGGAACATCTCGTGATCTCTCCTAACTTGAGAATATGATCAAATACAATTAAGTGATTTCTTAATAGGATCAATGAAATGTGATATTTTTTCCAAACCATCTTGAACACATAAATTAAGGACATGACATGTGCAACGAACATGAAAAATCGACCCCCTAAATTTGGTTTGCATATTTCTATTAAATCAGTGATTGATGCATTATTTGCATACGCATTATCAAATCCAACTGATAAAATTTTACCTAATAAACCATATTCATGAAAAATTACTTTCATCATTATATAAATATTTTGTGCAGTATGTTGTTCACAAAAACTCTAAATGCAATAAGTCGTTTTTGCATGTTCCATGATACATCAATCCAATGACAAGTCACACCACCCTTTAATATCTCTAAATGTTACATTTAAAATAATTTTACCATCTTTGTATAATTTAAAAATTGACGTTTTGTTGTATTTCTAGTCATTCTACATGTAGCAGGATTTAAAGAATTTTGAACGTAATTAGAGTAATTTTTTCACCAAAACTTATAGAAAAATGTGTCAGACAAGTTAATTTAGCAAATTCTTTTCTATTCTTAGCAACAGAATATTTAAATAAATTTAAAGCACTCGCACCTCTACTAGATGATGCATGTCTGGCCATTTGAGTTTGCGTCGTATCAAGTCCAAGTTCAACCGCATGATGTCTTTCCAGGTGCTTGATCATATTGCCGTATCCACCAGTAAATTGTAAGAAACCTCGCAATGGTTGCATACCGCTCTTGAAGTTGAACCTTCATTAGTATCGATTAAATGTAAATGAATTTTGAAAACATCTGAGGAACGAAACTTAACTTCTCTTCTCCGTGAACTGATACTATGGTCGCTCTCTAGGGTTGACACATTTGACATTGTGTTCTCAGATGAGCTTGTCATTTGTTGTTTAAGAAATTTTAAAGAATTAGAGAATTGAGAATGAGAGAATTATAGGAATTGAAAGAATTGATAAATGCGAAATTGGTGTGTTTAAATAATGAAAAATGACTCATATTTATACATTTTTAGAATATTTTTGTGATACCTAAAATATTCCTAAAATTAGCCGTTTTACTACTGTTATGAGGAGAAATTTGGGAATTCCCCAATTTTTTTTTTGGGCTATTGGCCCTTAGGCTCCCTACCCCACCCAGCCCAACGGCTATTAACCGTTGGAACCGAACGATTCCAGCGATTCCAACCGGCTCGTTTAGGGTAGGAATCCTAACCCAACTGGTCAGGTTCCGGAACTGAAATTTTGGCCAGGTCTAGCCATAACTATCCGAAGCTTATGTGAGTTTTAAATAAAAGCAATGCTAATTCATTTGTCCGAAAATAGAATTCATGCCTGTAAAGACAAAAACAATTACATTAGATTGGTCCTCTCGAACATTAATTTTTGGACGTAATATCTTTTTCCTTTTAAATAAAGAGTGGAACCTTTAATTCTAAACCAACCAAAACTAAACATGGGTAATTTGGAAATAAATTTTAAGGTGTGCAGAATTTTCGAGAGTTTCAAAAGGTCCCCTCAAAATAATCTTGTGAAAAAATCTATTTACTACTTGGGCTAGGAAACAATAGCCCAATGAAATTGGTCCTAAATGAACGGATCCCTGTGTATCAGCACCGCCTTTTCGTTTTTTTTTCCACTGCAGTGGTTGCCAAGTGCCAAGGGTACTCAACATAAATAGGCAATTATTGCTTTTAAAAATCACATTATTTTGGTTGTAACTTTTAACTTTACGTCCCCATTTCAAAAAATAAATAAAATAAAAATAAAAATAAAAATTTTTTGAATTGTTGGAAATTCCAACGTCAAATCATTCTTTTCGGATTTAAACGAAACAAATAAAATCTCCAATTGTCCAGACTCTTATCAGAAATATATTTTCTAATCCACCAGAACTTTGTAGTCATTTTGCTATTAGCATATGGCACTTACTTTACACGGGTTGAACACATTTTAGAATGCAATTCCAAATGATAATAAGATAATGAAAATTTTAATATTATTTTTAATCTTACCAAAGTACACATTCGTCGGTTTTACAATTATTTTATTAATAGAAAGTACAACTCACTATATTTTAATTATCAATAAATTATGGTATGAACCAGTGGCGTATCCAGAAATTTCAGTTAGTGGGGGCAAAAAAATTTTCTTACCAAAATAATAAATAATGAATTCATACATATTTTTTGAAATTATAACATGATCCATATACTTTTGAAAATTATGAAATAGCCCCTAATTTCTAAACTTATAAATTAACCCAAAATTTTTAGAATTATATTTTTATCCTTAATTCTAAAAATACCAATTTACCCTAAAAATTTAAGTAAAAATTTAATTTTAAAATTATGTATTTTAAGTTTATGTCGTATATTATATACTAAATTTACGCTAATTTATTGTAGATTTAATCACTTTTTTAATTAAATTATTAAAAATCTAGTGTTAAAATGTAATATTTGTGCTTTAAACAATTACAATAAAAAATAAATATACAAAATAATTATATTAATATTAATATGAGAATATTTTACACATAATAACTATATACGACGTGGTTTAGTAAAAGAATCGCAATCAATATATCAATAAATTAGAAGATCAATAACCAAACATAAGTATAAATATAGTTATTTTTATTTTTATTTTTATTTAAATATAATGGAATCCATATTCTTTTACAAATGTAAAAACACATAAATGAGTGGATTTAAAATCAAAAATAGATATGTTTAAGAAATAAGATTGATATAAAAGTGTATTGGAATTTTTTTTAACTAATTTGGGCTTGGGCCTACATTTTATATTAAAAAATACAACTCAAAAAATTAATAAATAACGTATTTATGGGTGTTGTTTAATTATTTAGATTCTCATATATATATATATATATATATATATATATATATATATATATATAATATTTATAAAATTTATTAAAAAAAAAAAGTAATGGGCCCAGTGGATTCGCCCCTGGTAGGAACCTTAAGATGTCTCAGTGGTAAAGATATTACACTTGAGAGATTTGCTCCCTCTCAGGTTTAAGATTTGAATCCCACTAGATGTATCTTATTGGGGCCATATCCGCTGATCTAAAAAGTCAGAGAGCATGAGGCACAGGTCCAAAGAATTAGTCGATATGTGCATAAACTGGTCCGGATATCCCGATTATCAAAAACAATTATGGTAGAAAACTTTTTTATAAATTAATGTGGGAGGGATGAGAAAAAATTAATTTCACTGACTTTGATCACTTTATTAGAACAATTTTAAAACATTCATCTAATTTTACTTTTCAAATATATATTTGATTACTTGTGTGACAAATCGAAGAGTAAAAAAATAAAGAGATAAATAATTAAAAATAATAATAATGATATGATATAAAAAATATATAATATTAAAAAAATAGATATATATTATATTTTATATTATTTTATTTATTTTTACTTTATTAGTTACTTGATAGTTGGAGTTATGATGACGGTTGATTAATTTTGTATTAAAAAAATATTAATCTTTATAATAAAAATATGTCTGGAATCCTCCTAAACAAACTTCTTCTTCATCATCATCAACATCTAAGGATACATTGGATAGTGACAAATAACAATTTTCTTACTATATTTAAACCGTATGTGACTTTATTTGTGCCTGATGATGGTCTAATTTTTCCTGCTCATCATATATTACCCACCCTTTGCCTCTCCTGCAAAGCAAGATTGAACACAAAATAAGTGCACAACAATTCCATATATAGTTTATCTCATAATATCTCCCACTTATAGAGAAGCAAGTCATGATAACAATTTCCAAGAAAATTTTATAAATTAGTTTATATTGTCCAATTTGATCAAAATTATTTCAACTTAAAGGTAGTACATGTTAGTGATACATTCTCAAGATGAATTTTGATAATGCAATAATAGAAATCTTCGACGCGCAATAACGAGACATTACAAAAAGATGTCGAAGCACATTGGTGACGAAGAGTATTGAATAGAAGACTAACCCATATTGAAGAAAATCTTGTGTAGTATTAACTTAGGGCTCTATTTATAAAGTAAATTGTTTACTTAAGTATCTAAGCTCATATGACACATGCATATTCATATAGATGCATTAGGATCATGTGAAAAATATTTTAAACCTTCAAGTGTTGCATTTTGGCACTGAGACCCGCATACCGGTCCTTTAAACCGGCATACCGGTGGACCTGCTCTATTTTGCAAGCTTTTTAGAACTAATACATATCATATTGGTCCCATACTGGTCTACCATACCGGTCCACCTTTGATTTGCAAGCTCTCCCAACCCTTACATTAATATTACAAAATCGACCATGCATCTCAACATGCAATTTATACACAGTACATACTTATAACATACTACGATCTTACCCATCATATCAGAATTAGGTATGGCTGAACTTCCATATCAAGGAAAATATCTCTACCAATTAGGAGAACTAACTATGTCTGGCCTCGTATGGCAAGCTATATGAAAAAGATAGAATTTCTATATTTGAAAATTGTAAGACTTTAGCATAACTCTGAAAACGTATATTTTGTAAAACAAGAAATCTCATATGATGGAAAATATCAAGACAATTGGGAGAAAAACCGAATTCAAAATCTGTGATGGTATATAAAGATCAGAAATGTCAAAATCCCTTACATGAAATTCCAATTTGGTAATCTGTTGGAAATCAATTCTTTTATAAAAATAAACAGTTTATGCACAAGGATTATCATGAAAATCTACATGGTTTTAAAGCTAAAATCGTCTTAAGAAAAATGTTTTTTTTTAAATCTCTTTACTTATTTGAAAATAGGTCTTTTTCTGTAAAACTTTCTCGGAAACTCTGTTCTGTCTCTAAAACTCTGATGTTTTTCTGTAAAAGTTTATTCTCATGAAACCTCTTTTATACAGTTTATCATTTCTGAAAACTGCATCTCTGAAAACCTTTTTCTCTCTAAAAGTTGTCACTGGAATCAGTCTTTGAAAAACCTAACTCATGGGGGTGTTAGAAAATTATGACCCATAGCGTCACCGTTTGTAAAAGACATTGTGTTTTGTACAAAATTGACTATGTAATATTGAAATTGCCTTTTATCATTTCGTAATTCATTTACTATTACATATAAATGGTAAAAGTCCATATGATTAGTTCCGGATTGAGATGATATGAGACAGTATCAATCCATAAAGGTTTAATCATTAAATATCCCTAGTCGTAGTATTATCGAGACTGGACATCGATAATGCGGAATAGACTAGTATTGCACTTGTGCGCGTTGTGAGAGCATAACGGCACAGTTCTCATATGTTTAAGTATAGGATACTTATGCAAGTGCGATAGGAGGTTGTGTTTTACGATGGTACGGAAAACAGCTTCGCTCTGGATAGACCCCGCGGAATCCCATTGGTAGTATGTATATGTGTCTACGGGAGTCCGCGTCATGGTAGATGTATTTGGTCTTAACCTGAGACTTACATCGCTAATACTTGCGACAATCGGTAAACTTTGGTTTTGGTCGTCCAGAGCTTTAACAGGTTATGTGTACGCCTCTATTGGGTTTATCGAGAATCGTAGTGTATTGGATGTGATGTCAAGACGGAAGTGTCACTCCAGACATATGGAGATGATGATCACGCATGGATTCATAACTCGTTCTCTATTGTGTTGCAACCATCGGGATAATGTGACAAGGTCATGATTATCCGATTCAAATAGACTAGTTGTTTGATATCCGATATGTGCTTCGTACGGGGCAGACACTATTCCAGCCCCAGGCCTAGCACGTGACATCTGATACTGGATCGCAATACGAGATACTAGGTATTCTACGTCTGACATAGATTATATATTCCAGTAAGAATATTTCTGGAGAATTGGGTAGGCACGGTGCTTTGCTAGAAGCCAACCATGTCTTGTAAATCGGTAAGCACGTAGTCGAGGTACTCGCTTTATCGGATAGTCCGATAACCGGATTTACTGCCAACATATCCAGAGATCTCTTGGGTCGCTTCCCAAGGATTCACCGATGACAGTTGACTTAAATGGAATTAATCTGGGATTAATTAAGAGAGAGAAAATTAATCTGGGATTAATATGGGCTTTGTTTAATCTGGGATTAAAAGTGTACAGTGGCGAAAGAACGCGATTAATTTGGAATTAATCGGTAAAATAAATTTAATAGTTAAATTTGATTTTTCTATTTAATTTATTCAAACGGGCTAAAATTAATATATCGGATATATTAAAATGGATTGGATTTCATTACGAGATTAAAGTCGGACTTTAATGCGAACGAACGAATTAATTTAGAATTAGTTCGTAACGACGTTCGATATATATTTGCGAGGCATCGTTATTTAATTAAATTGGATTTAATTTTAACGACGAAGGATCGTTTATTGGATTAAACGGAACCGAGCCGCGACAAATGCCCGTAGAGATATTTGAATTTCGGATTCAAATATTTGGAGCCAAAAGTGTGGTAGGTGTTCCCACCACACAACCACCTTGTTTTGTCTTTATGAAACCATTTACCCATCTCTACCTTGTTTTGGGTAAAAGGTGAAATGGTTTCACTTTTTTTGTAAATAACAAAAAGGCATTCTCAACTTTGGTAACACTTGACACAAAAACAAAACAAAACCCTAGAGATACAAGGCTTGGCCGAATTCTTCTCCTCTCCTCCTCTCTTTGATTTGATTTTCAAATCATCAAAAGCTAGCACTTTGGAAGTGAACAAAGGTGATAGGGAAACTCCTCAATAGCTTGGAATCATTCTAAAGCTTGGATTCATCATAAAGCTTGGATCTTGGAGATCTTGGATCTCAAAATTTTTTTAAAAGCTCCAACACTCATTGTAAGTATATTCCGCACCTTATAATGATCAACTCTTTATTATGCATGCTTATTAGATCCTTATAATGTTCTAGGAACACTAACAATGGTATCATGAGCCTAATTTAGCATGATAATTTTAGGGTTCTTGAATCTTAAAATTTGGGGCTTTTTTGATTTTGAGCATGATTTTTTGAAATTGATGCTTTGAGTATGTTTACAACATGATAACTTAGAGTTATGCATGATTAGATTTCAAATAAATCAAAAGCAACAAAAATAAAAAATTGATAGCTTGGCCGAAAGTTCTGCTCCACTTTGCACTGCAGTTTTTGTTTTTTGTAACATGAAATAATGTGTTTGGATGCATGTTAAATGATGATAGTTGGTTTAATATGATTAGAATCAATGTCTATAATGTTCATGTTAAAATCAAAGTGCATGTTGAGCATGAAATGATGATCTTAGGCTTCAATATGTCTCAAGCATGCAATGATGTGTTTATGGCTTGATTTTATGTTAAGCATGAATTATTAGTTTAAGCATGATTAATTAAGTTAATTAATATTTTGGAAATATTGAGTTTAATTAATTAATTATGGCTAATACACTTTAATTAAAATAATGTGATATTTGGAATTTATAATTATGTAAATATGCCTTTAAAATTGAATTGGGCTAAAAGTGTGTATTTGGGCCTAATGGGCTTGGTTTGACCAAGTTTGGTTTTGGACTTTTGGATTGGATCCAATTGGGCCCAAAACCAATTCCATGAAGTCCAAATACATCACTTGACCCTTTAAAGTATTTGATTGGGCCTAATGGGCCTAAATTGATTGATGGCAATAGGGTGATTCCTATTGGGCCTTGGCATTTGGGTTTGATCCATTATGGCCAAAGCCCATGCCTTAAGAATCAATTAAAAGCCCATTGGACTTTAATTAAATGACATTGGATGTTATTGGGCCTTTGAGACCCATCAAGATTGGATTTGGAATCCAAGTCTTTAAGGCAACTATGTAAGTGTAAATATTTAATTTGGAATTAAATAAGAATTAGTATTGAATACAAATAAATTGGATTTAACTTGTAGTTCGATATAATTCAAGAATACGTACTCAAAAGTAGTTATTCTTAAACGAGTTGGACTCGCGCAAATCAAATCATTGTTTGAACATTGGATGGTCATTAATCAAAGTTAATTAATTGGATTAGATTGATTGTAATAAACATGTTTTGATTGAATACATAAATGTGATGTATGAATAACGTATATCGGATGGATATTAGAAGGGCAAGGGCAATTTTGGAAATTGTAATAAGTTTAGAATTTATTAAATTGGACCTGCGTGTCCAGCCTTTAATCTCATTACTCCTTGTAATTCTCTTCTCACCTATTCCCCTCAATGTATATGAGGTTTCTTTATTGTATTTTGTAAAGGGTAGGAGTTAGAATAGTTCTAGTCGGGGAGAGGAAAGTGAGTGATTTGTTCTAGGAACAATCTGTTTAAATATCCATCCGCATATCGTTATTAATTACTTTTGGCGCCTTATGATGTTTTAGAAGCATGCTTAAGGGTGTATGATGAGACCTAATCAAAGATAATAATGGATGCCAATTTACGCGAAAAACCCTCAAAAATATATTAAGCGTTTTTCCTTCCGTTGAGTGATCTTACTCAAGATCCAAAGTTGGCATTGGCTGTTGGCCAAAGTCAAGGCCTTTGTCAATTGAGGATGTGTTTGAATCATGAAGGTTTTGTTACATATCGGTGGTCTTGTCCAAGTTGTGATTTGTTGGCCAAAGTCAAGATCACTTCTTGTCCATCGACATTGGATTACGAAACTTTCCATGTCAATGGGTCCCGCTTAACTGGAATCATTAAGCTTGTTGTGCCAAAGCCAAGGCTTAGTTGATTCCAGGAAAAAGGTTAGGAAAATATGTTGACATATTGACATATATAAAGTATATGTGTTTCGGACTTGGATGTCCACCTACCGGATCTAGGAATTGGATGAGATCCAATTGATCTTCGAGATCTACCTAGTTAAGTTTCATACAGCTTGTTGGCCAAAGTCAAGGTTGTATGTTATTTAACGGGATCCTAGCCCACTAGGAAACTAGGTTTCCCGAGTACTCGACAGAGGGTTAGAGGCTCGCCGAAAAATAGTGGGAGGCTAGTATTGAATTTGCAATTTCATTCAGATACTTAGCTTTACGCGCTTTCAAATAATTTCGTCAATATTACTTTATTAGTTGGACTAATATATTTTATTTTTCTATGTAACAGTTAGACTGTACCCATTATCGTTGACTAGATAGTTAGACTATCGTAGATCAAGATGACTGGCAAAGGAAATGTCCGTGATATTATCATGGGAGATAATGTCTTCAAGGGCACAAATTTTGCAGATTGGGAAATGAACCTTAGGATTGTCTTAGGTTCAGAGAGGCTGTTGTATACTACATACAAAGACCTCTTGGGCCAAAACCCGGACCGACTGAGACACTTGAGCTGGAGCTTTGGAAGACTCACAGCGATGATTGTGACACAACTCAGTCAATTATGCTTGCTTCGATGACTCAGCACTTTCGCAGACAAAATAGGGACTTGGATCCTTATAATATGTTGGCAAGGTTGCAAGATCTGCATCGCTCTAACAAGAGGATGCATAGATACGAGTTAGTCAGGAAGCTCTTTCGCTCACGCATGACAGATGGCATGTCCGTTGAGTCCCACGTGGCTCAGATGGTCGCCGACATCGATGAGCTGGCCAGCATGGGGATTGTCTTTGAGGCAGAGATTACTGTGGACATGGTCCTGCAATCCCTCCCCGATACTTGGAGACAGTTCATCATAAATTATAATTTGATGAACACCAGTGATACTCTTGGAGAGTTACTGTCAACTCTCAAGGAGGCTGAAAAGGAGTTTCAAAAGGGCAACAAGCGCGAGGCGCACTTTGCATCGACATCTCATGGACCTAAGGCTGGGCCCAAGGCAACTGGAGGTGTGCGAAAGAAGAAGCATATGCAAAGGGCAAGGCCAAAAAGTCAAAGGCTTCTGGGAAGCCAAAGGACAAATCTCAAGATGTTTGCCTACAGTGCGGCAAGCGGGGTCACTGGAAGCGTGACTGCCGCGAGTACAAGGCGCTTCAGAAGGAGATAAAGGCGGGCAAGGCACCGGCCTCAGGTATGTTTGTTATTGAGATAAACATGGCTACTTCTAGCTTTAAAAATTGGATTTTGATTCTGGTTGTGGTACTCATATATGTACTGATGCGCAGGATCTGCAGATTAGCAGGAGACTGGCTTCAGGAGAGATTGATCTGCGTGTTGGAAACGGGACACCTGTTGCTGTTTTGGCCGTGGGCACTTTTGTTTTAGAACTGCCTTCGGGACATGTACTTAAACTATCAGACTGTTATTATGTACCTTTGACTAGGAATATTATCTCTGTATCTTGTTTGACCCAATGCGGGTACACTTTTGTATTCCGAAACACTGGTGTTTTTTTATAAAGATGATTTTGAGATATGTTCAGCTGATGCTAATAATGGTCTTATATTTTGAATATAAATCAATCTCAAACATATAATGTAACAAACAAAAGGCTCAAACTAAGTAACAAAGATGAGACTTACATGTGGCATTGTCGTCTGGGACACATTAACAAGACTCGCATATCCACACTTTCGAAGAGTGGGTACTTGGACGGATTTGATCCAAATTCATATGACGTCTGCGAATCTTGCTTATTAGGCAAAATGCCTAAAACACCTTTTAGCGGTAAAGGTGTACGCGCCACCGAACTGTTAGCCCTCGTTCATAGTGACGTTTGTGGGCCCATGTCTAGCCAGGCTAGAGGTGGATTTGAATACTTCGTAACCTTTACGGATGATGCATCGCGTTATGGTTATGTGTATCTTATGAGACACAAGTCGGAAACTTTTGAGAAATTCAAAGAGTTTCGACACGAAGTTGAAAAACAGACCGGCAAGAGTATAAAGACATTACGGTCAGACCGTGGTGGCGAGTACTTGAGCAATGAGTTTCTAGATTACTTGAAAGAATATGGTATTCTTTCACAGTGGACTCCTCCTGGAACACCGCAATTAAACGGTGTATCCGAACGGAGAAACCGAACTCTGTTGGACATGGTAAGGTCTATGATGAGTCGCACTGAGCTACCTATTTCCTTCTGGGGATATGCATTAAACAGTGCAGTTCTTATTTTGAATAAGGTTCCGTCAAAGTCTGTACAACAGACACCATATGAGATATGGACAGGAAAGAAACCGGGTTTCTCATTCCTAAAGATTTGGGGATGCTGGGCATACGTCAAACGTTTGGAAGGTACCAAACTTGAACCAAATCGGATAAATGCCTATTCGTAGGATATCCTAGGGAAACCAAAGGATATTACTTCTATCACCCACGAGAGAACAAAGTATTTGTTGCTCTACATGCGGTTTTCCTTGAGAAGGAATTCCTAAATACAGTGGTAAGTGGGAGGAAAGTAGAACTCGATGAAAATCGAGTGATACTGTTCCTGGCATAGAATCCTCAACGGAACAAGAACAGTCCATCCGGGATGAGACTGTACCACAATCTTCTATTACACACAAGGACCGCGTAGGTCGGAGAGAGTCAGGAACCAACCTGAGAGGTATGGGTTTCTGATCTCACCTCATGTAGATATTAATCTCATTGAGGAAGACGAACCGGCTACGTATGAGGAAGCGATACAAGATATCGATTCCACTTTATGGCAAGAGGCCATGAAGTCCGAAATGGATTCCATGTACACCAACCAAGTTTGGACACTGGTTGATGCACCAGAAGGCGTAAAGCCTATTGGATGCAAATGGATCTTCAAGAAGAAGACCGACATGGAAGGCAACGTACAAACGTACAAAGCTAGGCTTGTAGCGAAGGGGTATCGTCAACGACATGGTGTCGATTACGACGAAACTTTCTCACCCGTTGCCATGATTAAATCCATTCGGATAATGCTTGCTATTGCTGCATATTTCGATTACGAGATATGGCAGATGGACGTTAAAACCGCTTTCCTTAACGGAAACCTTTTGGAGGATGTTTATATGCAACAGCCTGACGGTTTTATCGTGCCTAAACTTGCAAACAAGGTTTGTAAGTTAAATCGGTCCATTTATGGACTGAAGCAAGCATCGCGGTCATGGAACCAATGTTTTGATGAGATCATAAAAGAATATGATTTCATTCAAAACGAGGATGATCCTTGTGTATATAAGAAGGTTAGTGGGAGCGCACTGACATTCATTGTCCTTTATGTTGACGATGTATTGCTTATGGGCAATGACATTCCCATGTTAACATCGGTGAAAGCTTGGCTTTCATTAAAATTCTCCATGAAAGATCTGGGAGAAGCAGCCTTTATTCTAGGAATAAAGATCTACAGGGATAGATCTAGAAAGCTGCTTGGACTCTCTCAGAGTACGTACATTGACAAAGTGTTGAAAAGATTCAACATGGATCAGTCCAAGAGGGGACTGTTGCCAGTGTCACATGGCATCTCTCTATCTAAGGACATGTGTCCTAAAACTCAAGATGAGAGAAATAGCATGAGTCGGATACCGTTCGCCTCGGCAGTCGGATCGATCATGTATGCCATGATATGTACTCGACCTGATGTCTCGTATGCTTTGAGCATGTGTAGTCGCTATCAGGCCGATCCAGGTGATGGTCACTGGATGGCAGTTAAGAACATCCTTAAGTATCTTAGACGAACTAAGGATGCTTTCTTGATTTATGGAGATGGAGAACTTGAGGTAACTGGGTATACCGATGCAAGTTTCCAAACCGATAAAGACGACTCTAAGTCGCAATCCGGGTACATATTTTGTTTGAACAACGGAGCAGTAAGCTGGAAATCTTCCAAGCAAGAGACTGTTGCCGATTCAACACAGAAGCGGAGTATATTGCTGCATCTGAAGCAGCAAAAGAGGCAGTTTGGATCCGTAAATTCCTAATTGGATTAGGAGTAGTTCCGTTAGCAGCTGAGCCCGTTCCATTATTGTGTGACAATAACGGGGCTATAGCGCAGGCTAAGGAACCACGGTCTCATCAACGATCCAAGCATGTTCTTCGACGTTTCCATCTGATTCGTGAGATCATACATCGTGGCGATGTGAAGATCGAGAAGGTCGCATCAGATGACAACATTGCAGACCCGCTGACGAAAGCTATTTCACAGCAAAAGTTTGAGAAACACATACATAGTTCAGGTGTTAGATGCTTGAGTGACTGGCTATAGGCCAAGTGGGAGATTGTTAGACAATTATGACCCATAGCGTCACCGTTTGTAAAAGACATTGTGTTTTGTACAAAATTGACTATGTAATATGAAATTGCCTTTTATCATTTCGTAATTCATTTACTATTACATATAATGGTAAAAGTCCATATGATTAGTTCCGGATTGAGATGATATGAGACAGTATCAATCCATAAAGGTTTAATCATTAAATATCCCTAGTCGTAGTATTATCGAGACTGGACATCGATAATGCGGAATAGACTAGTATTGCACTTGTGCGCGTTGTGAGAGCATAACGGCACAGTTCTCATATGTTTAAGTATAGGATACTTATGCAAGTGCGATAGGAGGTTGTGTTTTACCGATGGTACGGAAAACAGCTTCGCTCTGGATAGACCCCGCGGAATCCCATTGGTAGTATGTATATGTGTCTACGGGAGTCCGCGTCATGGGTAGATGTATTTGGTCTTAACCTGAGACTTACATCGCTAATACTTGCGACAATCGGTAAACTTTGGTTTTGGTCGTCCAGGGCTTTAACAGGTTCTGTGTACGCCTCTATTGGGTTTATCGAGAATCGTAGTGTATTGGATGTGATGTCAAGACGGAAGTGTCACTCCAGACATATGGAGATGATGATCACGCAGGGATTCATAACTCGTTCTCTATTGTGTTGCAACCATCGGGATAATGTGACAAGGTCATGATTATCCGATTCAAAGAGACTTTGTTTGATATCCGATATGTGCTTCGTACGGGGCAGACACTATTCCAGCCCCAGGCCTAGCACGTGACATCTGATACTGGATCGAATACGAGATACTAGGTATTCTACGTCTGACATAGATTATATATTCCAGTAAGAATATTTCTGGAGAATTGGGTAGGCACGGTGCTTTGCTAGAAGCCAACCATGTCTTGTAAATCGGTAAGCACGTAGTACGAGGTACTCGCTTTATCGGATAGTCCGATAACCGGATTTACTGCCAACATATCCAGAGATCTCTTGGGTCGCTTCCCAAGGATTCACCGATGACAGTTGACTTAAATTGGAATTAATCTGGGATTAATTAAGAGAGAGAAAATTAATCTGGGATTAATATGGGCTTTGTTTAATCTGGGATTAAAAGTGTACAGTGGCGAAAGAACGCGATTAATTTGGAATTAATCGGTAAATAAATTTAATAGTTAAATTTGATTTTTCTATTTAATTTATTCAAACGGGCTAAAATTAATATATCGGATATATTAAAATGGATTGGATTTCATTACGAGATTAAAGTCGGACTTTAATGCGAACGAACGAATTAATTTAGAATTAGTTCGTAACGACGTTCGATATATATTTGCGAGGCATCGTTATTTAATTAAATTGGATTTAATTATTTAACGACGAAGGATCGTTTAATTGGATTAAACGGAACCGAGCCGCGGCAAATGCCCGTAGAGATATTTGAATTTCGGATTCAAATATTTGGAGCCAAAAGTGTGGTAGGTGTTCCCACACACAACCACCTTGTTTTGTCTTTATGAATACCATTTACCCATCTCTACCTTGTTTTGGGTAAAAGGTGAAATGGTTTCACTTTTGGTAAATAACAAAAAGGCATTCTCACTTTGGTAACACTTGACACAAACAAACAACAAACCCTAGAGATACAAGGCTTGGCCGAATTCTCCTCTCCTCCTCTCTTTGATTTGATTTTCAATCATCAAAAGCTAGCACTTTGGAAGTGAACAAAGGTGATAGGGAAACTCCTCAATAGCTTGGAATCATTCTAAAGCTTGGATTCATCATAAAGCTTGGATCTTGGAGATCTTGGATCTCAAAAATTTTTAAAAGCTCCAACACTCATTGTAAGTATATCCGCACCTTATAATGATCAACTCTTATATTATGCATGCTTATTAGATCCTTATAATGTTCTAGGAACACTAACAGGGGCGTTACGTATCGATGTCCCCCCTCATACCCTGAACTAGAGCCAGGATGTAAATCCATGACATTGGGGGGGTTACGTATCGCCGTCCCCAAAGCATGCCACTACCTATCCCTGAAACTAGGTCTAGGGGCGGTACGTATCGTCGTCCCCTAGTTCTAAAATCGGGAGGTGGGTGCAGATCTATGCTATCCTCCAGACTCTGAATCTATGATATAGGGGCACCTGTCATCCCTAGTCCTGAACTGCATGTTCTAGATCCGTCATTTCAATATCTGATCAAGTTACATACTAAGGTGTGGTTTTCCACCAAGTCTCGAAGAATCAAATCTAAATCATACTTTTAAAACCATGATTTCTCAAAAAGATTCTCATTTATAAAACAACTGAAAAGAAAATTGCTATCGCTAGTTGTTTTAAAAGTAATCTTATAAAAAAAAAAACAAATAAAAAAATCAAATTTTAAAAGAAAATTATCCACTCACTATAACTAGGATCCAGAGGCATTACACGTCGTCGTCCCCTTGGTTCTGGTTTTGTATCTGTCAATGTGCACTGTGTTCCCTCTAGGTATGCAAAATGCATATCCATCTTCATAACGACCATATGATCATGTAAGTCATGCAATAAAATGCAATGCCATTATCCATATACACAACAGCAAAGTCAACCACACTCAATTATGAGCTGGTGACATCTGACTCATCCAATACATACAAAATGGGCATGTATCCCATTTCAACAAATACATCGACATGAAAAATACTCGCAAGTGTCATTAAACATATCAACATATTTCATACACTGGTTCTACCCTCAGACCTAAACTAAACTAAAGTCTGGAAACTTCGTTAAAACTCTTTACAAAACTTTTACATCTCGTGTACTGAAAATGTGTTCTATTATGAGAGATGTTTAACTATGAAAATGTAACGATAGCTTGTGCTAAACTTTTCATGCTGATACTAACTTGCTATCTAGAAACCCGAAACTTTGTATACTTTCAAAAAATATGTTTCTATACGTGTTCTTTTACGAATCTCATTGACAATACCTCTGAAAGCTCTCATTTCATACTTTCTAAGACTCTATAACTACTGCTACATATTTCTATGAGTATGAAATCTACACTTATATCTATATACATATATAAGTATACAATCAGCTATCATACCTTGTCAACCAAAGGTAGGATCACAGTGAGGTACTTACTTGGGGTCCATGCTATTCTTTCTCTTTCTCTCTCTTTCTCCATCTGTAACACAAAATAAAAATGGTTAAGGTCGTTAATCATAGAAACTTACTTAGAACATAAACTCTCCAACTTTTTGGGAAAACTCAAATTAATTGAGAGCTTCGATTTGGCGGGTGGCTCGGGCCGTGAAACGAAGCGACAAGCCGGGATCGTGAAACCCACTACCACATATGTCACCTTCATTTTCTTGTTGTTCGCTGGCGTTCTAGGCTGCCACCGCCACCACAAGGCGGAGGGGTGGCCGGCGCACCCCTCTAGCTTGTCGCGCCGACCGGCAAGTCGCGGACGCGACCAGGGGAGCTCAAGTTGTGGTTTTAGGGATGGGGATCGGGTGGAGGGATTTTTGTAGTTTCGTCATTTTGGCAATTTTTGAAAACTATTGAGTATTTATAGAAATTTTCTGAAATTTACAATCAGACCTCCGAAAATTACAGTTAGGCTCCTTTCATGGGACTTTCATGAAAATTTATATTGTTGAAGCCATTTTGATGTAAATTTCGAAAAATATTAAACATGAAAGTTATTCGTCTCAGAAAAACGAATCTAATGGTTCAAGAATCAACTTAATTGGAATTCGTTTGCTATCTCCATAGCTGAACCAACAAACTTCCTTCGTATAAAATAATATACATAAATTGCGTAAGCGGTTCTTTAGTGTCACGCGATTTCCAATACATCAAATCTCTATTTAAAATATTACCAGCTATATTTCGACACTTAAACTTTTATTCCCCAATATAGTCTCATTCCAAGACCCGATCTGCGATAATAAATCCTTTCGGGAGAGTTTCTGAATTTCTGGATATTACATCATTCTTTTTGATAATGTCAAAGAGGGAGAAATCATATGAATAAGATTAAAACTTGTGTTACACTCACCCTTGTATTAAGAGGGATCAAATGTGTACTAATATGTTTGTCTAAGTGTTATAGAGTTTATATTGAAGACAAACATTGAGAGGGAGCAAAATCGTCAATAATTTGGACTCTCAAAGTCTCACTAGTTTTAAAGGTTGCCATAAAAAGGGGATGGATTTTGATGACGTAACACTAGAAGTATTAGACGCGTATTAGCAAGACATTACAAAAAGATATCGAAGCACATTGGTGGTGAAGAACATTGAATGAAAAGACTAGCGCATATTGAAGAAAATCTTGTGTAGTCTTAATTAGGGCTCTATTTGTAAAGTGAATTATTTATTTAAGTATCTAAGTTCAAATGACACATGGACATTCATATATATGTATTAGGGTCATGTGCAAAATATTTTAAACCTTCAAATCCTGTATTTTGACACTGAGACCCGTATACTGGTCCCCTAAACCGACATATCGGTGGACCTGCTCTATTTTACAATCTCTCATGAACCGGTGTATATCATACCAGTCCAATACTGGTCCACCTCTATTTTGAAAGCTCTCTGAAATCTGCAAGGACCATACTAGTTATCAAACCGATGTCCATACCGGTGGCCTGATTTATTTTGCATAGCTACTGGAACTGGCAATGACCATATCGGTCATCATACCAGCGTAACAGATATATTCAAACGGTAATATAGCCATTGCTTTTCCAAATCGGCATACCGGTCTCAGACAGAGTTATTGGGGCATATTTCATTTTCACTATAAATAAGCCCCAAATTCGTTTTGCCACATACTTGAACCTTCAGATAATTTCTCTTAAGGCAAAAATAGAGTTTTTACTAAACCTTGATCATTATACACTCTCATACATCAAGCTCACACACCACACCTTCATATTCACAATAGGGAGGTTAGAACACTTGGGTAAGAAACTCACATCTTGAATCTTCATTATCTTTATGAGTGCGCAAGTATATTTCTTAAATCTTTTATCAAACATTTGAGGTTGTGAAATCCATTTGTGAGTGGGTTTACTCAAAAGGGTGACTGTAAAGGTTCATGAGTCAGCCTACTTATAAAATCCATTGTAAGATGTTTGGAGTGAACCTGGTGGATAAAACTCTTAGTTGCGAGTGAGCTACGAAAAACTTGTTGTAAGTTGTGGACTCAACTTAGTGGAAATCTTCAAGCACGGCTTGGGGGAGTGGACGTAGGCATTGTTGGTCGAACCACTATAAATAACGGTGTTATTTTCTCTATCCCTAAAATCTTTATTTATTGCAAGATTTATTATATACATGCTTATTGTTTAGAAGCTTGTATTTAAGTGATATATTACAATTGAGAAAATTAACCTGAGCTTAATTAGTAAAGCTACAGTTTTGTAGCAAAAAAAATAAAGATTTTTATTTCTGCATTATTAGGCCATATCGTAATTCACCCTCTCTCTTGGATATATAGAGTTATGTGTTGTATTGCTTGTAGATAATTTCAGTTCAGGCAACTCAAAAAATTATCAGCAAACAAATAAGTAACATCTTACAACTTTACCTTCGCCTTGCGTATCTTTTTATTCAGCTAGTTCTGCTTGTCTTGAGTCTTCTTATTTCTTCATAGCTTCAAATGCCTATATAAAATAATTGATCTATTCAACTACCTTTGCAGCCAATTATGTTTATCTTATTGTGACAACCCAAAACCTGGGCTAATAGTAATTCGGGAAATTCACACGAGTGAAAATTTTATATTTTCATACATACTATCTGAATAATTTATTTTATATCCCACAATATCGATGTCACCATTAAATATAATCGATACTAAAGTAAACATAATTTATAATTAAAGTAATAAATTGTGCATCATCATCATTAATAGCTATAAAAAGTATTGTGATATATTTATGACAAATCTAGAAAATAAGGCTCAACAGTCAACCCAAAAATGAAACATATTTAAACCCAAAGTCCTAGTAGCAATGTCTATGCAAATGCTTATGATGTTCCCAAAAGAGAAGCCTAACTGGAAACTTTTGGAGGAAGTAAAGGTGGGTATTTGAGAAAATACCCGTATGAATTCGATTATGTTTTGAAAATACCTTTCATTTTCGAAACACAACTGTATGGCTAGTTTATCAAAGCACAATTTATAAGATATTATGCAAGAATCGGAAAATGAATCATGTTTTCGTATATGAAACCATAAAATCTCAAATATATATATTAAAAAAAAAACCCCCCTCAGAAATCACATGCATACACATAATCACATGTCACAATGCAGACATGAAATTGACTCCCCCGTCGCACCTCAGAGTAATCCGACAACCCACATGGCCATGTAAAATAAATTAGGATACTTTATAAACTTTCATCGACATTAGTCCTCTATTTTTTCCACACATTCGCTACACCGAAGGCGATCCTGCTCACCTATCAACCAGGTTTCCCGTGGGGTGTACCATCGTAAACCACGTAGGTCCGGAGCCCATCAATACAACCTCTATAAGATTTATGGGTATAACCCTTGGCGGTCCGGTCCGGTCCGACGATATCTAGGACTTTTATGTGGTCAACCAGGAAACTTTATAAACTTTCACCAACGATCGTCTTGACCCACTTTCCACACAGGGTTCCTGACACAATTTTCACACGGGGTTACAGGCTTCTGAGTGATTAAACCATGACACTTTATGGACTTTAATCAATGGTAGTCCTGACACATTTTTCACACATGGTTACAGACTCTTTTGTGGTCGACTGCCCAATCTGTGATGCAATAAGACAAGCCTCAACTCAAGTATGACTTTATAATATGTATGTCATGTATAATTTTCATCAAACACCCATGTATTAGTTAATAAATATAATAATTCATCAAATATGCAATATCATAAAAGCAACATAGTGTTGGGGTTTTGGGCAAAGGGAGCAGCGGAAGAGTTGTTCGGGCGAAATCATAATTTCAAAACTTTTTAAATTATCGAATGAATTATTCAATATCCAATATAAATAATTCATTAAAATTTCATCTAAACATATTTATTTGATATCAAATAACGACATAAATAGTTAAGAAATATCGCGAAACTTTTACGAAAATGTTTTTCCGCAAAATGACATAAAATGTATTTTTGACCGAACCGACTACCCAATACATATGAGGGTTGTCCAGGTCAGCCCCAAAAGTATCAGGGTAGTTCATGGGCTGTCCGAACAGTTACCAATTCACTTTTTGGGCAGCTGTCACCCTGTTGGCTCAAAAGTCACTCGGTAACGTCGTTTTTCATCGTTTTTGCTTATTTCAACTCCGAAATAATTTCTGGCAATTGTTCCAACACCCAAAACATATCCAATATATTTATATGATATCAATTTCATCACCGTATGAACAATATTTCTAGATCTGATCCAGAAGCAATAATTATCAATTTTCCATGCTTTAAATCCAATTTTTCAAGATTAATACAATTAATCAAAACACCAATCAAAGTCACCACACATGAACCACTCAAGAAAAATTCTAGGCATTACAAGAGCGATCATAACACTCTAGAATGAAAACATATCATCAAATGATCAATTTGAACCAATATTACAGTAATATTATCCAAAACAACTTCACACATGCTATATGCTTCCAAATCCATCCTTCAAAAACAAAAGCCCCCAAATTTATAAAAGGAAGAAATCATAGAATCAAACTAGATAATCAAGAACATGAAACATGCTTTCAAAGCTTAAGGAGATTGAAGATTACCATTAATCTCTAATTTTCCTAAAGCTTTTTCTTGATTTTTCCTTCCTTTCTTCCTTGAATCATCAAGCCAATATTTGAGAGCCTTTTCAATGGAGTTTTCGGCCATGGAGCTTGTCCAAGTGAAGAAGAAAAATTTTCCCCTTTTTTGAATGCTCATGACCGACTTTTAGGGGTTAAATTGGTCATTTTCTTTATTTAATCCAACTAAAATAAAGATAAGAAAAGATTGTTGGGGCTTTTGGGCGATAGGTGCAGTGAAAGCACAGTTCGGGTGAAATCGTAATTTAAAACTTTTTCAAATTACCGAATAAATTATTCAATATCTAATATGAATAATTTATTCATATTTCACCTAAACTTATTTATTCAATATCAAATATCAACATAAATAAATTTGAAATGTCGCGAAACTTTTACGAAAAACTATTTTTCAGTAAAATGATACCAAACATGTTTTTCATCGAACCGACCACCCGAAACTTATGGGGACTAACTAGGTCAACCCCAATAGTGTCACGGCAGTTCATGGGCTGCCCAAACAGTGACGAAATTACTGTTTGGACAGCCGTCATTCGGTTGGCTCAAAATCCACCAGGTAAAACTATTTTTCACCGTTTCACTTATTTCAACTCCGAAACACTTTCCGAAAATTGTTCCAACTCCCAAAATACATCCATTACATTAATATAGCATCAAATACATCAACATATGCACTGAATTTTCTGGATCTGATCCAGAACACAAAATTAACAATTTTCATGCTTTAAATCCAAAATTCCAAGATTAATCTAATTAATCAAGACACCAAATCAAGTCACCACATATGAACAACCCAAGAAAAATTATAGGTTCCATAAGTGTGGTTAAAACACTCTAGAATAGCAACTCATCAATAATTGATCAATTAGATCAATTAGATCAATTATTACACTAATATTGTCCAAAACTACTTCACACATGCAATTCACTTCCAACTCCATCATCCACAAACCAAAGCCCTAAAAATTCATATTTGAAAGAACCCTAGAACATTTTTAAATCATCAAGAAATAATAAATCAAATTTCTAAGCTTAGGGTTAAGTAGATTACCTTTTAATCTCTTGAAATCCCAAACTTTTTTCTTGATTTTCCTTCAATTTTTCATGGATTTATCAAAAATATTTCAAACCTATTTTTACTTCTTTGGTTTCGGCAATGGAGGCTTCTAAAGGAAGAAGAAAACAATTTTCTAAAATAAAAGGGGAAGTGCCGACTTTACGGTAAAAAGAGAATTTTTAAAATTTAATCAAATTAAATAAATTTACACTTTATAATAACAAATCAAATTTGGACAAATAAATTGTAATTAAAACATGCCATGTTGACCAATAATAATTGGATAAATTCCATAACATTTGTGGAAAAAGTTTAATTAATTAATAATTCAAATATTTAACAATAAATATCCAAATAATTAATTAATATAATTATTATTATATATGTATTTTTATTTACAATAAATAACAAATACATATTTATGGCATGTGTCAAAATCACATTTGACGAAAAATTAATGTTTATCTAATCGTATTATGTATCAAATACAAATACACAATAATTATTATCGGACAAAATCCCCTAATACATGTGTTATCGTTTAACCGATTCGAATTAAGTCACTTAATCCGATGAAGTATTATGAATAATCCGTATTATTCATATCGTGTTGCCTAAGTGTTCAACGAGTACACTCCATATTGTACGACTCTCTAAATTTAGGTTTATCCGTCACGAAATCCAATTTCGTGTCGATAATCCACCTACTCATGGGTTATGACGACCACGGATAATCTCGCTAAACTATACAAGCCAAGGTCATTGCATACGTATAATCACTTCGTCACAGTCTATCCGTATTATACCTGAGATATAGATGTAAACGTCAAATCCATTCGGTATAATACAGTTGACTTTCAATTTACAATCTATACTTCTTATAGTGTGCCTCCCAATGTTAATTACAAACTACGTTATAACTACGCAATATACTATAAATCCTAGGGTCTTTGTCTAATATACACGTATCACTAAATCAGATTTAGTTTCGATCTAATCATAATCAGATATCTAATCGTAATTAGATCGAATAAGTGTATAAAAGACAAGGGTGCTACCATTAAATTAGTAATATTATGAAAAATAGAACTGGTCGTATTTATGAATTGGACATAAATACGATCCGGATTGGCACTCTAAGCATCAACCCTAACAGAGATAAACTTTAACATGGACAAAACAAATTTTCACACTTAAGCTTAATTAAGATATGCCACATGTATCAAAAATAATTAAACATAGTGCATAAAATTTATGTAATATGAATATTATTTAATTAATTAAATATTTAATATTTAAATATCTAAACAATTAATTAATATAATTATTATTATATATGTATTTTATTTACATTAAATAACAAATATATATTAATGGCATTTGTCAAAATCTCATTTGACAATTAATTAATGTGTATCTAATCTAATTATATATAAATACAAATACACAATAATTACGATTAACCAAAATTCCTAAAAGCACGTGTTTTCATTTAACCGATTAAACGATTTGAATTAACTAATTTAATTCGATGAAGTATTATGAATAATCTGTATTATTCATAATGCATTGCCTAAGTGCTCAACGAGTACAATTCATATTGTGGGACTCTCTAAGTTTAGGTTTATCCGTCATGAAACTAATTTCGTGTCCATAATTCACCCACTCATGAATTATGACGACCACAGATAATCTCGCTAAACTATGCAAGTCGAGGTCATTACATACGTATAATCCCTCTGTCACAGGCTATCCATATTATACCTGAGATATAGATAAAAACGTCAAATCATTTCGGTATAATATAGTCGATTTTTCAAATTTACGATCTCTAAATAACACTCGGAATTGATTTCCGAAGTTATACCACAGCCATGGATTTATTAGATTGTAAACACGTGTAGGATGCATATACCATGTACCCAATACACAGGACTGACAGATTCTATCTTGATACGCACAGGATATCATGAGCATCAGTCCACACCCAATGAATAGGCGGAGGTCTGATCTAAATAGATCAGTGACGTGACCGCTATCAAAGTGTGGAGGATAACTCATATATCCACAGTAGTATCTCAAGTCAAAAGACCACTATGCTCGCTCAACTCGAGAAGATTCCTATTAACGTTGGTGTACCATCTATTAGGAAATCTTCAGTGAGTCGTTCAATGTTTATCAAATAAATACCTACATGTCTATACGAGTCTCTCGAGACTCATGGTTCATGATGATAAACCGTCGGACCGAGTCACGATATACGACATGTACTGGTCCTAGTGGATTTTGCTAACTGACCCGTGTTAGTAAATCTTAACTAGGAACTTTATTTAAGGATATACAGTTTATAGTGACGTTTCCCAATATCAATTACAAACTATATTGTAACTGCGCACTATGTTGTAAATCATAGGGTCTTTGTCTAATATACACGTATCACTAAATAAGATTTAGTTTCAATCTAATCATAATTAGATATCTAATCGCAATTAGATCGAATATGTGTATAAAAGACAAGAGGTGCTACTATTAAATAAGTAATAATACAGAAAAATGAATTGTTCATATTTATGAATCAGATATAAATACGATCCGGATTGACACTTTGAGCACCAACCCTAACAATTTATCCTCATTGCTCTAGTGCTAATCCACGGTATCATATACATATCTCAATGTGTATCACATACTCATGGCCCTCAAGAGCTCGCCTAGCACTCAAGAGGTAGGCAACAACAAGTAAGCCCGCTTTAACATATTGAGTCTGTCCAACAAACCCAATTGTTTTCCTTAGTCAACATCATTGATATTTTGTAGAATCCAAATTCCACATCAATATGACTCAGACATTATATCAGTATTGTGCTATAGCTACTGAGTTGTCTATGTAATTAGAGATCAAATCCAAATACTATGAGACAACCGCAAGCACTACACTAATATGAAAACTTCTAATCTATAAGGTCACTTTGTAACTTCATAAGTCAATACTTCATAAGTTACAACTAATTCTACTAATTCAATAGAATCAACAGTGACACTTCTACTGAATCATTTCTGAATTTATATGACATAAACTATCTAATGTCATAATTAGACTCAAAGTAATCTGACCCTAATAGTTGCGGATTATATTTTCCATGAATAAAAACTCATTCTTAATATCTCAAAGATCGGAAAGAACATGTTTCAAGATCCATCTTATGGTCTACATCATATCAAAATAACTCGTAATAATTACAATTAAATTGATATTTATAATCGCACATTATATAGTATTCATTATGCTATCATCATATGGAGCATCAGATTGATTAGACATTCTAATCAATTTCTCTTTCGAAAAAGAAATCATCATTTACGAAAGATAAATATTATACACAAGAGACACACTAACTGTCAAACAGTTATACTAATTTTCATACAGATAGTTTTACTGTGTCCTTTATTAGATCATATCTAATGCACGACTAATGTGAGTTTCTCAAAAGTCTCTTCGTTTTATATCATATATGAAACTTTATATCAAATATAGTAAATACTACTCCCACTACAATCACGGAGAAAAGAAGACTTAGGCAAACCTTTTACCTCACAAATATTTCATTATTACATTAATAATGATAATTCTTTAGAATATATAATACTAAAAAGAAATTTTTACTCTCCCACTGACCCTACCATCAAATATGTATTCTCTATGCTTTGATAAAATCAGACAATTTGACTGTATCAAAATTAAAGAACACAAATTTTCGGAAAGCTTATCTGAGTCTACAATAGGCTCTATAAGCCAATATATCAAACTTTGTTCTTAGCATAATACAAACTCTAGGGTCATTCTAGAATGAACTCCTCAAACAAAGAAACCACAACGGATTTCTCATTTCGAAGAAAATATTCAAGAACACCACTTTGCATTCTTTAGCCAAAATACATAGTTTGATATCAATATTAACCAATAGATCCTTAATTATTCAATTAGTGCGACTTTAGACAAGTTTTCTCTGAATCTATAATAGATCACTGAGTATAAATTTTCTCATTGTCATACTATAAATGTCAAACCTCTAATAAGCTCACATTGCTTTTATTGCGCAAACAATTTGCACATTTTATGAACGATTCATACCAAAAATTCAATCAAGTTAAAAACTTAATCGTAGTAAGCTATGAACAATTTTAGATTTATGGTTCAATGCTAACTACCGAAATCGATATCAAATGTCACTCACACTATAAGTTATAAGATAATTTTCTTCGATAAGAAAACTACAAAATCATTAAGTATTAAATACTTTGTGAATGATTTTAACATCCTATTGGACGTATACGGAAGTTGTCTAAGGGTCTTTTCATCTTATTAATTATGTATTTCCATTTTAGTTTATCACTCTCACATATGACTTCAATAATTCAAGTCTTTTCTACAATCATTAACATCTGATGTTACACACTAAGCAATAAAATAATTTTATTACTCGGGATCGTAGAAAAAATATTCTATCAAATAGAATACAATATTCTATTAAATAGAATAAATGATAAACTTTTACTTGTACTTCCGAGGCGCAAGTACTTTCAATTATATAACCATTATATATATTTAAAAAAAAAGATTCAAATCTCAAACTTTTCAAGATTTGAATTTTCTACTATACATATTATATATGTAATTGTAGGAACGAATGGACCTTAATTAAAGAGATGAATTAGTGTTACTAGAGCATAACCCCAATAGTTTAGAAATTAATTCGGTAACACTCAATATCAAATGAATCATATCATATAAGACTCGATTTCTCCCACTGGCCAATTCCATCACGATGGAATCGTAGAAGAATCATATTGAGTAAGAATCAAATTCATTAAATAACTTCAGAACTAATTGACATAAATTCATATGTTTGATCATATCAAACATAATTAAACAATTCAAAGACTCATAATGAATTTTAAAGATATAGTTTTCAACACTTCAAGTAGAATATCTTTGAACCATTCAAAATATTCTATCCGCGTTTTATAAGAAACATATTGAAAGTTCTCGAACCATTCAAGACGTCCAATATATATTCTTTTAGAAACATGTAATTAAGTAATGACAATTCATTAACTAAGTTACGAAGTAAAAAAAAAAAAAACTATCTATGCTAATTTCTAATTCATTAAACTACATACATCTGATGTATTAGTTTAATAAATCTATGGTCCAATGACGATCATTGGTTAAATGAGATTTAATGATATCATGAATAAAATATTCATTAAATGGATAAGGATATGTGGTGTGATCTTGTATCAGATCATCCTTTACCATATATAATAAGAATCTAATGCTTATGTGATAAAATCTTATAAAGCACTATTCTAAATTATTTAGCTAACCTAATATTTTCCTTAATGTTTATCTTCTTATCAATGACACTACTAGTCATATAAAAATAAGTAACAACTGTTTATAAAGAATAAGTAACTATCCAATAGTCACAAGTTCTTATATCAAATATCAAAACAGTTATTAAACATTATTTTAAATAACTAGACGGAAGATCTAATATCCAATACATATAATTGTCGTATTGTGAGAATCAATAATCTCTATACACAACTATACACATATCTTTTTCTTAAGTTTTACAATTTGCGTTCAATTATTCACAATAATTGTAAATGATTGATTAGTGAATTGTGTCTGACATGTGACTTCAAAAAAGTCACTAAAGCCAAGAAACATCATTATAAGATAAACAAATACTAATGGGATTTTCCTAATGCCGGTCAAGAATCTCGAGACCTGAACCAATTCAAGTCAATTCTTACTGCATAAGAAACTATTCTTACTAGATAACGATATCCAAAACAGATATCTATTTAGATTACTAATCGTGACTTAGTAACTTACTAATCGTGACTTAGTAACTAAGTCACTAACCATCTTGATTTTCAAGAAAACCGGAACAACAGTTCCGATGGTTTTAACTAATCTAACAATATCTAAGTCTACAGCCATTTTAGAACCTATTCTAGAAACTCGCAACCACAAGTAAAGTCAGAAAACATATTCAAATAATATGCATGCAGTGGATTAGAAACATAATTCTATTAACAATATAGAATAAAGGAAAACAAAAGAAGCAATTTCTATAAAATTACGCACTGCTTTAGTTATGGATTTTTAATCCAGTAGTGTCTCCCATTACTTTATGTAATACCGTAAATCCCCAATGGAGAATAGGAATTTAATAATTAAATCGAATTCCATAGTGGGAGTAAGATCTCATGAATATATTTCAACTCACAGCTTTGGCACGATCTCGCCTACGTATATTCATTAGGTAGACAACTCATTGTCAATCACTCACCAGTGACTCATGATTTTGGTCCTAACTGTTTCTCGTTATGATAATTTTGGCACGTTCATAAGGAGGCGTATCAAGGCTTCACTTTCCAATGACAAACTCAAGCTACCGATGTAGTCCTAACAGCTTTGGCACATTCAAGATTTTCACTTTCATTTGAATTTGTTTAGTATCAATATACAACCGGCATGGATAAAATTCTATCAACTACACCCTCACTGCTTTGGCACGATCTCGGATGCAGCCATAGAAAGTTACCCATAAACCGAATTGACAAGAAGGACCAAGAAATATGCATCCAATACACGTTAATTTATAACCTTATTTTAAGCGGGGATATTCATCAAGGAAGTATTGCTCCACATCAAATGCAGAATTTTAATCTAAATTATTTTCTTAACAACTCAATGCTGCCTTAGAAAATATAACTCAATTTAACCATTAAATTTCTGTTACGTTTCTGTTAGCGTAGAACCGAAAAGTCAAGAACATATAGATTACATGCATGTGCAAGTATTAAAATTGGATTACATATCATATATCAAGCATAACTAATGTAATGGATGAAGCATCATATCTGCTCTGATATCATTTTTGTTGGGGTTTTAGGCAAAGGCGAGGCGAAAGCGCCGTTCGGGCGAAATCGTAATTTCAAACTTTTTAAATTGCTGAATGAATTATTCAATATCCAATATGAACAATTCATCATATTTCATCTAAACATATTAATTCGAAATCAAATAATGACATAAATATTTAAGAAACGTTGTGAAACTTTTACGAAAACGTTTTTTTTTTTTGAAAATGGCATAAAACGTGTTTTTGACCGAACCGACAACCCAATACACATGAGGGTTGCCTAGGTCAGCCCCAATAGTATTAGGACAATTCATGGGCTAGCCTCACAGTGACTAATTCACTATTTGGGCAGTCGTCACCCGGTTGGCTCAAATGTCACCCGGTAACGTCATTTTTCATTGTTTTTCACCATTTTCGCTTACTTCAACTCCGAAACAATTTCCGGCAATTGTTCCAATACCCAAAACATATCCAATATATTTATATGACATCAATTTCATCACCATATGAACAGTATTTCCAGATATGATCCAGAAGCAATAATTATCAATTTTTAATGCTTTAAATCCAATTTTTCAAGATTAATCTAATTAATCAAAACACCAATCAAAGTCACCACACATGAAACACCCAAGAACAATTCTAGTTATTACAATGTAACGAGCGGTAGCTTTTACTACTACTTACAGTAATATCGTCGCGTGCAAAAAAATGAAGACATGCAAAATAAATTATGGTGGGACCCATGTATAGCCATAAAATGAATTTAGAGACGATCGATAGACTTCTTAAAGTCCCGGGGTGGGACTATTCAGTATTTTCTTTGAACCGCTTTAGTATTTCAGGCGTAACGTTTTCATATGATCTCTGAATTTTATGAATTTTATATCGCCAGAAAGCTTAAACCAAGACCTACAACTTTCGCGTTAAATATTTTTCCAAATTCGGAACAGACCAAGGTCAAAAACGTAAAACAAAATATGGGTAAATAGTGATTTCGGACCAAAGTGTAAGAATCTCAATTTTTCTCAAAGTTTCTACACTCTTCTTTAACTTGCAAAATATCTCATGGGTCCACTATATAAAGATGCAACTATTCACTATTATCATAGATTAAAAAATGAATTTGGAAGAGAGAAAGAGCATAGAAGACCGTGGGAGAGAAAAAGGGGGGAAAAGAAGAAGAAGAAGAGAGAAAGAAAGAGGAAGGAGAGAAAAGAAGAACCAAAAAGAGAGTAGACACCATTGGAAGCTTGGAAGGTGTAGAAATCAACTATGAAGAAGGTAAGAAATTTATGACCCATTTTCTTAAATTAGTAAGTTTAAAGATTTGATGTTTGTGTATTGTTGGGAACTTAAGTAAGATAATAGTTGAATGATTTCTTTTGGTTTTGGGTCAATAAGAAAGTTTGATAAATTTCATATGTTTAGTTAGAATAGAAAATGGGTGAGTTAGTAAAGTGTATTAAAAATGAGATTCTTGATGAATTGATACTTAAGGAATGAAACATGGATTGTGAAATGATGTATGAAAGGTTGGTTTGTAGCTTGTAAGTGTTAGAATGAAAGTAAAGAAATGGGTTGTGATGTTGGATAATTGAGTTTGAAATATTTAGAAAACTACTTAGTATGTTAATTTGATGAATAAATGAGTGAATGATGATGTTATATAGTAGTTTTAGATGTATAGAATTGGTGATATGCATTGGGTAATGCTTGTAGAGAAAGGGTAGAAGATATGTAGGAAAAATGGATAGTTGCTTATAAAGTGTTTGTGGAAATACCCCAATGACTTAAAATATTTATTTAGGTTAAAAATAACACTTAAAGGCATGAATTTAGGTGTTGGAAAATGAAAGAAATGGGTTTGGAGTGAAAGAAGTTTGTTTGGGAAAATTTTGAAGTTATAGCGACGTTTTGCAGCAAATCGATCCACCCGGATGGTACGTATTCTAGCGGCAGTAACTGGGGTTTCGAGCGTCCGTTTTATGAACCGTTAATTTTTAAGTAAACTAGACACATAAGGAAATCACATACTCAAAAATCAGATTTTTTAGACTTAAAATGAAATTGCAGAAAAATTCAAAAATTGGAGTTAGAGCAGTGGCGAACTGGTCCAGTTCTCTGCTGCGTAAGGTGCGGAAAGTGCCTTATATCTTGAGTTCTAGGATTCCAAATCAATATCCATAAAAATTGGAATAAAGTAGACTCATAGAGGAGTATTTTATAAAAAATTCAGCTCCAGAACTGATCCCCTCTATTTGTACCGAATTTTCAAAGTCAGGTCACTGTCAGTGACTCTTCTGTTTTGATGTAGGAGTTGTAGACGCGTAAAATGATTTACGTAACCGCGAAATGAACCTCGTAAAAACTCTATAGGGTGCTTTAACATGTTAGAAACACAGCGGGGGTGATAATTCATGCATTTCATGTTTATTCTTATCTATGGGAATATTCTCGTTGTAGTAGCTAACGAATTTATTCTTATTCATATAATTAGATCGGCCTCAAGATCCTCAGCGGCCTTCCACCCCGTGAAGGGACTCATCTCAGCCTTATACTGTGAGTGGACACTTTCTTTTTCATCTGATTTTTATTTCCTAATTCATACCAGACTTATATTTTACGCTTTAGAGCGTTAGAATTTATTTATTACAGTTATTTCATGAAGTTTATGCTTACGTTATGTTGTGGTATAAATGTTTTAAAAGTATGAGTTTTTATGTTTTTCTTTCGGGGCATGAGGTAAAACCTCACCCCAGTATGTAACTATTACAGTTGGAATTGACGGATACAGAGAACATGTGCACATGTAGGGCCAGGATGGCGGCTTAGGATCGTGTACCTGGTCCCCAGTGGTGGTTACACTGCCAGTTGAGCTGTTGTCCTGGGTGTAGAGTTCTACGTTGCCAGTTGATCTGTTGTCCTGGACATAGGGCACCACCAACCATAGAGATGCCGCAGTTGAGCTGTTGTCTTGGGCATCGAGTACCATTAGTTTTCAGAGATGCCGCAGTTGATCTGTTGTCCTGGGCATCGAATATTTTCAGTTTTCAGTATATCGTTTTCAGAAATAAGATTTTAATAAGCAGATTTCAATTTTCAGATCTCCAGTATAAAGCTTTTAGATTTTCAGTAGTCAGATTTCAGAAATTGACTATAGTAAAGAGTTTTCAGAAATCAGTGTTTTAAAGACAGTTTTTTTTAGAAAGATGAAGTTTTCAGAAATGAAGTTTCCACAATAGATATTTTGAAAATATGATTTTAAAGTTAAAAGACTTATACTTCAGTTTTCAGTTTTTGTCCGCTCACTTAGATCGTATAGCGATCTAACCCCCCACCAGTCTTTATTATTTTGTAGGGATTCCATGAGGACAGACTCGGGAGGATGGATACTGATGCAGTCACCAGGGTTGGAGTCCACCAACATTGGGTCATATTGAATAAGGCATAAAGTTTCACGTGTGTACTAGTGTAGTGTGAATCTTTATAAGTATGTGTTATTATGTGTAAGGAAAAAGTATTGTCAGTATACGGATATGAGAAAAAAAAGTATTTTAAATTGAGTTGTAACTCCTTGCATGACATTGCATAGTTTAGAATACAATTAGATAGTCAGAGGCTTATAGGGCTAGCACTGCTATCCCCTGCTGGTAACATCTCCCAGATTGGGGATGTTACATACAAGAGTGGTCATAATACTCTAGAATGACAACATATCACCAAATGATCATTTGAACCAATATTACAATAATATTGTCCAAAACAACTTCACACATGCTATATGCTTCCAATTCCATCCTCCAAAAACAAAAGCCCCAAATTTATAAAAGGAATAAACCCTAGAATCAAAATATATAATCAAGAACATGAAACATGCTTTCAAAGCTTTTCAAAGCTTAGTGGGATTGGAGATTACCTTTAATATCTAATTTTCCTAAAGCTTTTTCTTGATTTTTCCTTCATTTCTTCCTTGAATCATCAAGCCAATATTTGAGAGCCTTTTTAATGGAGTTTTCGGCCATGGAGCTTATCCAAGTGAAGAAGAAAAATATTCCCCTTTTTTGAATGCTCATGACCGACTTTCAGTGGTTAAATTGGTCATTTCCTTTATTTAATCCAATTAAAATAAAGATAAGAAAAGATAAGCTTTAACATGGACAAATCAAATTTGCACACTTAAGCTTAATTAAAATATGCCACATGTATCAATAATAATTAAATATATTGCATAAAATTTATGTAATATGAATATTATTTAATTATTCAAATATTTAACATTTAAATATCTAAACAATTAATTAATATAATAATTATTATATATGTATTTTATTTACATTAAATAACAAATACATATATTAATGGCATTTGTCAAAATCTCATTTGACAATTAATTAATGTGTATCTAATCTAATTATGTATCAAATACAAATACACAATAATTACGATTGACTAAAATTCCCGAAAGCATGTGTTTTCATTTAACTGATTAAACGATTCGAATTAAATCATTTAATCCAATGAATTATTATGAATAATCTGTATTATTCATAACACGTTGCCCAAGTGCTCAACGAGTACAATTCATATTGTGGGACTCTCTAAGATTAGGTTTATCCGTCACGAAACCAATTTCGTGTCCATAATTCGCCCACTCATGAATTATGATGACCACGAATAATCTCGCTAAACTATGCAAGTCGAGGTCATTGCATACATATAATCCCTCTGTCACAGGCTATCTATATTATACATGGGATATAGATAAAAAAGTCAAATACTTTCGGTATAATATAGTCCACTTTTCAAATTTACGATCTCTAACTAACACTTGGAACTGATTTTCGAAGTTATACCACGACCATAGATTTACTAGATCGTAAACACGTGTAGGATGCATATGCCCTGTACACATGACTGATGGATTCTATCTTGATACGCACAGGATATCATGAGCATCAGTCCACACCCAACGAGCATGCGGAGGTCTGATCTAAACAGATCGGTGACGTGACTGCCATCAAAGTATGGAGGATAACTCATATATCCATAATGGTATCTCAAGTCAAAGAACCACTATGCTCGCTCAACTCGAGAAGATTCCTATTGACATTGGTGTACCATCTATTAGGAAATATCCAGTGATTCGTTTAATATTTATCAAATAAACACCTACATGTCTATACGAGTCTCCCGAGACTCATGGTTCATTGTGATAAACCATCGGACCAAGTCACGATATACGACATGTACTGGTCCCATCGGATTTTGCTAACCGACCCGTGTTAGCAAATATTGACCAGGAACTTTATTTAAAGATATACAACTTATAGTGACGCTTCTCAATGTCAATTACAAGCTACATTGTAACTGTGCACTACATTGTAAATCCTAAGGTCTTTGTCTAATATACACGTATCACTAAATCAGATTTAGTTTCAATCTAATCATAATTAGATATCTAATCGCAATTAGATTGAATATGTGTATAAAAGACAAGATGTGCTACCATTAAATAAGTAATATTACGGGAAAAAAAGAATTGTTCATATTTATGAATCGGACATAAATACGATTCGGATTGACACTCTAAGCACCAACCCTAACACATAGTCTAAATGAAACATTCCATAAATAATTTAATAAATCAATAGAGTGTGTAAATATTAAATACATAATTTAACTAAATATATTTTAATAGATATTATTTAAAAAGAAATATAATCGATAACCTACCTCAATTGGACACTCGAATTTCAAAACGGATTTCACCTCGAGGTTCAGTACACACATCTTTATCTTTTCCTTGATTGGGTTCTATCTTGGGCCAGTTGGCACGCATCTCTTGAAACACAGAGCCGCTTTTGATGAGGGTGGTTCGACAATATTCAACAGTCAAATTATATACCCACTCGCTTGATTCGTCGAAGGGAGTTTGCTGGTACACTCGTCAAAAGTTGAAACAACCCTCCATAGGAATTTGGAAATCGAGAAAATGACCTTCGATGGATGTGGAATCGATGGCCTTAGATCGAAAATGGGACAAGGATGTTGCACTCGCTGGCGGTGATGACGGAGGAGGTCCGGTGGCAGCATGTGGGCTGAAATAGAGTGGTATAGGTCGAAATTTTACAAGGCTCTGGCTACTCCGATAGAGCTTCGATGACTACACCATCAGTGTCGTTGGAAAGCTAGTGATGGTGGCTTCCTGGTGGTCCAGCTTGTGGTGGTTGATTCTCGGCGACGATAGTGGCGAGAGAGAGAAAGAGAGAAATTTGAGGGGGAGAGGGGGGAGAGATCAATGCTCCTCTTTTTGGGGAAGAAGTTTTATTTAAAGGCATTTGGGGTGCCACGTGGTATCCCCTCATTGGGCCAAGTGGTTCCTCAATGAAAAATTTCATTCTAACCCCTAATTTTATAGTCAAACAAGAATTTAACCTCCAAATCTAAGATTCTCTCAAAAATTTCTCCCAAAAATTTCGAATTTATATCATTTAGATCCCTATTTGACTAAGTAAAAAATTTGATTTTTTGATCCTAAATTTCTATTATTTTCCAATAAAACCGATTTTACACTTTGATTTCTTGTTTCTTCATAACTTTAAACGCCTAAAAAAAGTACAATTGATAAATCAACAAATAAAGCAAAGCTTTTTAAAAAAATTGAAATTCCAACCTTTTTGACATTATGAGAGGCGCTGAATATCTACCTCAAAAGCTTAGCAATATCCTCCAGGGGCTTTGGGTCAAATTCGGTTGGATTAGGTTTACAAAATTAAAATAATAAGTCATTTTTCACATATTTAATTAAAATTTAACCTCAAAACTTAGATTCCTGCACTTTTAAATAAAATCAAATTCTTCCCCAACAATAATTGTGAAGGCCAATGTATTTTATTAATTTTTTAATAAATAATTCAGGACTATTGAAAAAATCAAACAAACAGTGTGACATTTTAACAAAAATCTAATGTCGTGCAAAAAAAAAAAAAAAACTTTTGTGGGGTTTTAGGAAAAATTATATTGAACTTTTATATAATAGGATAAAGATAAAGATTATTATTACTCGTAAAAAAAGGATAAAGATAAAGATTATTATTACTCGTAAAAAAACTATGTGACCAATCTTTTTACCCTCGTTTCTTTCTTATTTAACAAGTTTGATTCAATTTTGGATAATCATACATACTTCCAATATAAGTAGAATCCAATTCCTGAAAGCTCATATTGAAGAGGAAAACAGTAACCTTATTGCTTGTTGATTGTTGACAATATCGGAATACACAGAGCAGAAATTCTCCTTCAGCAAGCACAACAGTGACAAGAAATTAACTTCACTCTCAACGGCGCTGGCGGGCTCCATTTTTGCGACATTAGTCTTGTTGACAGCTTCAACCTTCCGATGATAATCGCAGCCGGGAAGGAACCGGAACAAACTGCACGGTTACAGGATGCACCGCAGACTTGAACAAAGCTTATCCGAAAGAGCTTCAGGTTTTTGAACAGGTGAATAATGAGAGCAGTGATACTAATCCTGAAATTCGTGCTAGTTTCAGTACTCATCATGATTCATCGGCCAGCTCTAATCATATGAAATATGCTTTTATCAGTAGTGCCATCTGTTGCTGTTGCCACAGCTTCTTTGATCCTGCAATAGCTGGCAAGTTTTTAGTTTCTGTTTTTCGGTTTGGGAAGTTTCTGGTATTCCTTCAGGTTTTTGGGTTCAGTAGCTATTGGTTCTTCATATATTTAAGGGATATCATCATTTTTACAGAAAATTTCAAAGTAAGATCAAACTGAAACTTAAGTGTAAATTTGAATTTATTTAAAATTTTCAAAAATAAAAATGATAATTTTCCTATTTTTAAATGGTACACGGATTTTTCAAAAAATTGATTTTGAAGCCATATTGCCATCCAGGGTCTCAGATAAAATCATACAAGGAATGAAAGCACTCGAAATAAACAAATAAACAGAAGATACTACATTCATTATACAAGCCATTTTACACTGCTACATTTTGTTACACCACAGAAAAATAAAATAAAAAATAGTATAATCATCAAATTTTTTTTTTTTGCACTTCAAACTGTCATCAAATCTTCAAATCCGGACCATCCACCGGGTGTGCTCGATCAGATTAGTGCTTATATTCTTTAGATAACACTGCAGTAAAGGGGGGAAAAAAAAAAAAAAAGAAAGAAACAGAATCTGATATCACTTATTTTTTGTCCACTCAAATCACGTACAAGTTTATTAATAAAGGAAAAAAAATTATTAACTTTCAATGAATCAAATCATTTACGCTTTCTTCTTCTTGGCTGATTGGTGTTCCTTTTCCATATGTTCAAAGAGGCTTCCATCATAAACAGCTCTGATTGTGTCTTTATGCAGCAAACCGTTCTTGTCCTTGCAAAGAATATACAATATCTTCCATTCTGAGTAGCTAGCAACCCTGCAAATTGTTTCAAGATCTTTGTATTACGGTTCTTACATAACACACACAATTCTCCGAGATGTGATTACGTTAAATTGATTGTTGGAAATTCAAAAGAGAATAAGTTAAAAAAAATTAACAGGAAGAAAAAACCAACCGCCCTCCGAAATCCTTGGGTTCCCTGTTAGCTTTTAGCATTCCCATCAGTTCATCGGATGTCAAAGCATGAGGGTGTGATCGTGCATGTTTGCTGAAAATTTCTTCAAACTTCGAAGGAACAAACCTGTGAAAAATATTTGGCGTAAATGAAATGATTTGAGAATCAACGTAACTGAATAAACAGAAGTGTAACCGTGTACACATGTATTTTTGCCATTTATATGATCCATCAAAGAGTATTAAGAAAACAATGATTCAGTTTCAAATCACAATTGCTGAGATCTTCAATTCTTCCCTTCAACTTATAGATCCGGTTAAAAACAATCAACAATAAAAATAGGCTGTTCAATATATAGTAAACTGTGAATATGATCTGTTCATAAAGACAAAACAATCTAAATTATCCTATTGCGAAACTAGATGAGTAGCTAAAGGCTAAGGAAGAAGGTCTTCGAAAATGTTAGCGACAAAACCATGAATACTTTTTATATTCATCTTTGATTAAGACCTATTCGTTTATTAATAACTTTAGATAAAAACTCAAAAAACAATCCTAGTATCGATCACATTGCAAGATGAATAAGACAATAAAGAACAGCAAATCCTACTAAAAATGTGTAGATGCTCGGGAGTTTCAGCTTACTAGAATGCAAACTCATAAAGATTATACCTTCCTTCAGAGTCATACACCCCAGAATCGCTGCCATGTTTGGCTTTGTGAATATTTTTAATCTCAATTGGGAA
The DNA here is from genome assembly GCA_019454045.1 of Zanthoxylum bungeanum. Lineage (NCBI taxonomy): Eukaryota > Viridiplantae > Streptophyta > Magnoliopsida > Sapindales > Rutaceae > Zanthoxylum > Zanthoxylum bungeanum. Next base: position 7,804 of record SKCR01029621.1, on the reverse strand, counting down.
GAGTAAAGAAGGAAATTTTCCCTGCAGAACAAAAAACCATATCAATTATATAACCATATAGAAAATAAGGAATGAATAGGAACTTTAGCAAATAGTTTTTAAAGGTCAAACTAATTTCTTGTAAATTCTGTCAACCCCAATTAGGCCCGTGTGTTTTGCAATGAATTGCTTCTAGAAATTAGTGGTGGGTGTGTTAAGTTTATCATTCTATCTAAAAGCTTAAGCTTGAATCTTATCTCTAATATAGCTTGTTATGTGCAAAGTTTCGATTTAATTACTCAGTAGCTCTGCCATGGCACTAACTTGCCTCTAATAATATCATTTTAAAGTTTCTGTTTTACTTAAAAGCTTAAACTTGTAAGTAAATTCTGGATGCACTTCAAATTAAATATATATATTCGATTGACATATTATTGTTCAGGGGAGAAGTCAGGAAGTTATTTGATGGGAGATTTTTCAATTTTTAAAGATTTAATTTATAAACTTAGAGCGGTATCTCTATCATTTACCTAATATTAATTATTGGAAAAAAATTTGAGAAGGGTCGGCTGACCCCTCTCAATTGCAAGAGGCTTATCCCCTGTGTCCAAGAGACTATCTTCTAAGTTCCACATTCATATATTTTTTCACCACCCCATGCAAACAAATAATAATAATTTAAATAAATAATGTACCACATGGCCATCCAGAAATCAGAATCATGTGAAGTTGTGAACAACACAGAGTTAGTCTTGGTGGGGTATGATTTAGTGGCAAAAGGTATATAGGATTAGGTCTTGGGTTTGAGTTGAGGGATTGTTTTTCTTATAAGAGCTTAGGGTAGTGAGAGATTTTATATGTTTCGCTTAAATCCGGAGTCCGGGTCGGAATGGTTGATGAGATTTCCAACGTTTCCAAAAAAAAAAAACAATCCTAATTTAAATACTAGAAAACATATGATTGTATTCACATTTCACAAGTATTTAATCAATATCAATAATAATAATAATAACGGTTCCCACCAAATCTCAATTTAATATTGTTCATGAAATTACATATTCTCATTCCTGATATACTGATGATATGAAAAAAAGAAAAGCAACATTCTTTATTAGCGTTAGCAGGGTCTTCAAACACAAGACCACAAGATATTTTTAATTTATAATATATGGCGCCACCGAATTATTGGGTCAATTTTGATGCTAAATGGGGCCAAAGTAAGCAGGTGAATATTACCTACTCTAAAGTCTAAACAACAACACACATAGAAAATGCTAATGGATAATTCATAACTCAGAAATAAATAAAGAGTCTTACAGGGCGAGTTTTAGAACTGAGCCCAATATTGATAAATAGGGCAGCGCCGGTGGACAAAGGGATGCCACATCCAATTGCACGAAAACCTATCAACCCCAAAAAAATATCAAACAAAATTGTATTCATGCAAAAAATAGCACAATAAAATTTAATTGCAAGATAAATAATTTCACTTAATTTTTTTTTTAATATCGTTGTGTTATAAAAAAAAAAATAATCAAAGAAGGAGAACAAAAAAGTGAAGAAGAAAAGAACCTTCGAAGGTCTCCCAAGGATACACGATGCCGTCGTGATTTCTGTCGAAGAAAGCTACATGCTTCTGAAGCACGTTCTCGTTACTCGGAATAAATTTTCCTTTTTCTGTGAATATTCCCCCGCCCAAAAAAAAAAAGAAACCCATTTATTATAACTTTAAAACAATCAATTTTAACAGAACAAGCATACCTCTAGACTCAAGCAAAAAAAAATATGAAAAGCAAAAAAAAAAAAAAAAAAATAAACATGAATGATCTTGATACCTTGATGGTTAGTGTTTGATGAATCAGCAGGCGAAGCCATGAGGAAGAAAGAAGGAAGTGAAGCGTTAATGGTGGTGGGTTTCTGTTCAAGATGGGGAACAAAATAAACTGAAGCTAACTGGCTTTGCTTTAATGGATTCTGTTGTGCAGTTATCTCTCAAAAAAGAGGAGAAAATAAAACAGCTATATCGATATATAGATATATATAGGGGATAAAGGTGACTCAATGCAACACACGCCTTAATTATAACGCTAAGCAAGTCATGGAATCAACAGCTGTTCTTTTCCATTCAGGAAAAAAAAATCTGGAATTATTTTGTTATAAACCCAACAGAATCTTCTATTAATTAACTAATTAATAATGTATTTATTTAGTGTGCCGATTGGCGGTTTGTGTTTCTTGGATTATGATATTGAGAGCAGCCACTTGTGTCTAAATAGAGAGAAAATCTTCTGTACAACAGTGGTACCACGTCATCCATGCAACAAGCCAATCATCCACTGCCACGCGTGCTAAAAAATAAAAATCAACTAAAAAATAGGTAAAAAACTCTACATGTTAGTGGATGATTGGCTTGTGGTACCACGTCACCCATACCACTGTTGCACCAAAGAATCTCTCCTAAATAGGGGTGATTTGTTGATAAATGATTTAAAATTTTATTTTTATTTTAGATTTGAGTTTATAAATATTTTTTTTTTTATAAATATTCAATATAATCTAGAATTTTATTTGTTCCGTTTAAATCTACATCAATAATTTGAAGGAATAATTTTCAATATTAAAAATAATAATAATAATATTCGCTGCTTTTTGAGTGTCTCCACCATAAAACATGTTTACTCTCTTTACGATTTTTTTTTTTTTTTTGATTGTTTTAGACTTTTAGTGTGAACAATGTTTGCATTTTTGTCCTTGGATTTTGGGTTGCAATCGATGAGACCGAACGAGATTTTGTAATCTCAAACCCTTCCATTTATGAAAATGGGATAAAAAATTACCTCAAGTCTTATTTCGTTATTTTTTTAGATAAAAAAATCATTTTAATTACGTGCAATATCTCATTAAATTCCATCCCATCTCATTAACTTGCCTCATCTCATTTAAATTTTTAAGATAATTTTTTATTTCGTTCCATTTTTAAAAAAAGACATAAAAATATCTCTCAAATCATATCTACAATAGAATGAGATCTCATAATGACAAGACAGGAGAAAATTTCCATCTATATTTGGATTAGAAATAGCAAGTTATTATCACTTTTAATTTCTTAATATGGCCTTTTATATAGGTATACTTTCATTCAACTAAGTATACAGGAAGCCATATTAGTGAAATTAATTTTACTGAAAATTTTGAGTTTTTAGGTAGGGGTGGCAATTTGGGTCAGGATTCGTTTATTCGTTCGATTCGATTCGCTTTAAAGCGAATACGGGTTTGAAAAAATGGATTCGTTTAATAAAAGGGTCGATTCGATTCGATTCGTTTATTAACGAATCGAATACGAATTTAAGCTCATTGATTCGTTTATTCGTTTAGGATTCGTTTTATTATTTTTATTTACTAGTTCTTGTTAATTTTCAATTAAGATTCGAGAAATTATAGCTAATTATCATATAAAAAGTAATATTTTTAATATTTGGTGAAGTATTTTTAGTAAATATATTAATTACATATTTCATATGTATATATTTATGAAAAATTAATGTAAATCAAGTGTGCTAAATTATTTTATTAAATAATATCATTGACTAAACGAATATTCGTATTCGATTCGTTTAATAAACGAATTGAATACGAATCCTGATATTAGGATTCGTTTAATAAACGAATCGAATACGAATTCATCACATTTTGATTCGATTCGTTTAGTATTCGATACGGATTCGATTCGTTGATTCGTTTTGACACCCCTATTTTTAGGTAAATGCTCACTGTTTGTACTTTGTAGTAAGTCAAGTCTAATAACTAGATGTGTAGCATCACTTATAAAACATTAATACTATATTTGATTGATTGATGCTACACATATTTAATTGGGATACGAAATGATGTGCTATTTTAAGGTGTCCTTGTTTTAACTACGACAAACCTCTCGACATGGCAAGTAGTGGAGGTCACGGTTCGGTTACGGTTAGAAATTGTAACCCAACCGTATGGTTATGATTTATTTTTGGGATGAACAGTAACTGAACCAAATCGTACGATTTGATTATGGTTAATCCTTTTTTTAATTTTAAAAAATTATAAAATAAAATTTGATTGTAAATAAATGTTAAAATATTTTATTACAAAAAGCTTGCACTTAGTTTTTATAAGATTAAGCTACCTCAGTATCCTCATGGGGTATAAAAAGGAATCAAAGTTCACATAGTCATATACAATTTTTTTAATTAGTGATCTCATTTATTTTACATGACTAAAATTTAAAAATTTACAAGTTACATTTTATTATTATTATTCTTCTTCTTTAGGGGAAAGAGTGCTCATCGTCACTGAGCTTTCAGTTCATGTATCGGTGTGGTCACACAAATCTTCAAAAGAATCCAGTACGCGTTCTTGTTGTCGTAATTCGGTTCTTGACCAATCAATAAGATAAGCTTGGGCTTCTAGAGATAGAGGCTGCAAAGTGGAACCTCTGGTGTTTAGGATATTGCTTCTTAAATTGAAGGCTTGTTCCACTACTAAAGTTGTCATTGGTGCTGTAAAAAAACTCATTGGCTATAACAGAGAGGATTGAAAATAATCATTCATGCCGACGCCACCAGTCGAGAATTAGAAATTGTGAACCTACAAAACTTTCATGAGGAAATTCAAAAGATGTGGTTAGATATTTAGAATTTTTCAAAATGACCGCTAGTGGTAGATTTTGATTTTTTGTTTTTTTGCATTAACCATCTATTTCCAGTAGGTAGTCTTTAGGGTTCAACAGAGTGATCCGACTAATTGGTTTCACTGGTGGATTGGAGGTCGTACACACTGTAGGATTGAAGCAAGGTTTGTCGCTATGCATATGATGTTGGCGACCACTAAAGATAGCCCCACGTGGGACTAACCGAAGAATAATGGAGTCACCACCCAATATGAAATACTGAGAATAATTTAAGGTCGCATTACGCCACTGGTAAGATCCGATCTTAAACTCGTTTGGGTTTGGAATGGTCCCTTACTGATGTCTGTGTATGGGCCAAATTTGGGCCAAGGGCAATTTCGACCTTTAGCTCCAGGTCCACCGCCAAAATACGCCCCCGAAGCTCTCTAATCAAACCCCAAAGACATGGCCCAGGCCCTGGCCCAGTGAACACCAACGCCCGTAACTGAAGAATCACCTAAAAGCCAGTCCACGTAACAGGCTCATAAACACAAACCACCCGTTTCAGTCTACAAACGGGTAAAAGTAGTAAATACCCCTCATGAAGTCGACCGTTACGAATGATCAAGAGTAATTAAAGACATCTTCCAGGTGGGTATATAAGAAAGGAGGCTCGATGAGGTAGGGGGAGGAACTCTCATAGCTAAACAATACTCTCTCCATAGCTCTCAGCACCTTCCACATACTGCCCTCACGGCAGCCCACAGGAATCAAGGTAATGTCTGACCTTGCTCATCCTTCTACGATTTTAGCATCTCACTTCTATCACTGACTTGGGCGTCGGAGTGCCTACGACACCCACCACACCGGTGGGTAGATCCTCCACGTTCACCCTACTTTCTTTGTTTTGCAGGATCGCCAGTGCCCCCCCTTACGAAATCTCGATTGCGGACCTCGGGCGAAAACCAGCGTCCACAGTCTGTATAATATTTACGCTCAAATGAGGTATCTCCACATCATATAATGTAATCACATGCAATACAATTTATAAAGCATAAAAAGTGCAAACATATAATAGTAAAGAAACAACGAACAATGAATAAATATTTAGAAACTAATACAGCATCAACATCATAATAATTAAACAAATCAAAGCTTGCATCACATCAACCTGACTTTGTGGAAGTCTGACTGGACATTCTTATGTGTCATTAGTGTCTGATCGGACATAACTCATGTCTGGCCGGATGTGTTTCAAAAACCAGAGAGATACAGAGGACAAATAATACTTAACTAGTATAATAAATAAAAGACCATGAAACATAACAACATTAATAGTATGCGATTTGAACACATCATAATACATATCCGGACAAAAATATTTTTTGTACTTAATGTCCGGATATTCTTATCAATGTTTGGCCGTATATATTTCATAATTGGCCGGATATAATTCGTAAATTATATAGTAATTAGAACAAATCATGTATATTATACTGTCATGGCTAGTAAAATAAACACATGCATATTAATAGTTATCAACATAATAAAACAACTAAACATGCAAAATTTAACAATGATGAACGTAACATAAAAAATAACTAATCATGTAATTAACTAGAGAAAAACAGTGAACACGACCTGACATGTTTATATGTGGCTGGATGTGTGTGCATGTCTTGCCAGACGTGATGTATGTTCAGCCAGAGATACTGTGTCAAAAATAAAATCTTAAATATGCATTCAAATGACAAAGGGTGCCCTCGGTTTGTACATTTTCTTTATAGTTTGGCTTGGGAGACGTCTCGGAACATCGGGTAGTTTCCGGATTCGCACCAGAGGGAAGAAACTCCAAGAATTTATGGGTATTCACTCATTGTTTCTTTCTAAAGTAGCAGAAGGGAGACATGATCTCTCCTTGAGCTCCCGCCTGTCTGCGTAATCACAGTCTGTAATATCCGACTCATGTCCGGCCGGATATTAAATTTGAATTATATGTCCGGTCGACCATACCACTTTAATGTATGCCCGATTAGATGTTTAATTTGAATTTTATATCCAAGCGGCCATGATCAGATGTTGTGATTTTGGTAAATGACAATCTACACATTTAATGACAGTTGTTTTTAGGGTTTTCAGGGCATATCCGACCGGATTTGCTGGTTAGAGAGAAGGTAGGTTGGACATAGGTGATGTTTGATTGACTTTTGACAATATACCCTGAAGTTCATTTCATTCATGGTATTTATTCTTGAAATTTCCCAATTTTCAGAGGGTGTCTCCGTAAGAGACTCATCATCAGATTATGTGTAAAAATACAATGTCTACAGATACGCATATACTTGTCAAATAATTCATCAATATTATTTCTTACCTCATCAATAATTACAAACAATCTTGACTTTAATTGTTGTAATAGATAAAAAAAAAATCCAAAGTACTTTATAAACCATCAATTTTAAATCTTAAATAAAAAATAGTTGCAACAAGATAAAGCTTTGGTATTTGTTTGAAATAAGTAAGCTATTTTTATTTCATTAAAAAAAATACAATCTTTCAAATCCGAATTTTCATCAATTTCATCTTCTTCACATTCATGTAAAGTCTCAACAATGTTAAGAGCTTAATACATAAAAATATTAGAAGTAGAATAATAAACAAATCTTAAATTATTAGTTGCATCGTTAAAAAATTTTAAGATATTCAAAATTTTAGCACAAAAATCCTAATTACTAGGATACAAAAGAATTTGGGTATGATATTGAGATACAAATGCACACAACAAATCTTTATATTCAAAACTTTCATTAAATGGAAAATACGTTGAATTCCAACGTGTTGGAACATCACGCGAAAACTTTTTGGGTCGAACACTGTTGCGTTTACAAAACTTACCTCATTCTCTTATACATTTACTGTATGTCCATATTAAATTAAGTGTTTGTTTAATTGATGTAATATGCGAACTCAAAGTTTTTAAACATTCTTGTACACATAAATTTAAAATATGGCATACACAACGAATATGAAAAAATTTCCCTCCAACATTAGGTTGACAAATTGATTTAAATTCATTGATTGAGGCTGTGTTTGCAAATGCATTATCAAATCCAATAGTTAAAACCTTATGCAATACAAAAATTCTTTTTTGAATCATCCATTCATCATTGATACGAT